>JAPYYD010005908.1:0-11639 GCA_028551405.1 Uromys caudimaculatus
ACTCAACTTTTTTCACCCCACAAGAGGCTTGGGAAGCTCTATTCTAGAGATAATATTTTTGAAAGAATACTTGCCTGTTGCCTCCATCCTGCAACAACCAACTTGGGTGATAAGGGATTTCTTTTAGAGACTGTTACTTGACATGGGTGGTGCTGGGAACATGGAAGCCAGCATGATTGATTGACTTGGTTTCTTCCTGATTTCTGTGATAACAGTAATTTCATCTGTGATGTCTGTATTAGTTACCTTTCTGTTAGTAGGCCAACATATCAGGACCAGAAGCAAGTTAAAGAAGGAAGTTTGTTTTGGCATATGCTTCCAGAGGGCTGGAGTCCATCTGGGCTGAGACATGGCAGCAGGAGCAGGAAGTTGACTTATTACATCATTATCCACAAATTGGAAACAGGGGAAACAATCAGGAAGTGGAGAGAAGCTAATGTGTTTATAAAAAGATAAAGAAAGAAAGGATATGTTTGGTGGAGGTGTCGTCAGGTATGAGGGAAGGGGGTGCCTCCACGGGCCCATTCTCATGCATCCCTTCCACCTGAGAGACCAGCCACAAAGAGGGCACTTTCCCCATCCCGATACCGTATTGCTATCAAGTGAACTGATTCTTTCTTCACTTAAGGAACATGCTATATATGATAACTCAGCCTTCTAATTTTTATGGTTCAGTATTTTAGAGAAACTGATAATTCTGTTCATTTACTTTCTCTGTCTTTGAAATTTTTGCTCTGTTTTCTGTTTGTGCTAACACATTCCTTGCATTTTTCTTGAGTCCTAACTATTCATGTTGGGCATCCCTACTTAAGAAATATGAAATTCAGACTTCTTCAAACTCTGAAAGTTTTTGAGTGGCCAATGGGATTTCACAAATAGAAAATTCCACTTGATTTACATAACTAGTTACAGTAAAAGTGAAGGCTCAGTGTTGTTTAAAGCTTGCTTTTTATACAATAAGTGTAAGGGAACACATAAACATAACTGAATCTAATGTTTCTACTTGGGTCCCATTCATAAGGCATCTCACTATTGCATTCAAAGATTCCAGGGTGTGAATAAAACAGTCTAAAAGTCAAGGCACATCTCGTCTCAAGCATTTTGAGTAAGGGTGCCCAAACTGTAATTAAGTGGTGTTTCTTCAGCATGCTGTTAATTTGGTTTTCAGTTTTGCTTCATTCTTATTTCTATTTTACTTTATTATATTTTTGGAACTATGTTCATAATGATTTCAGACTATTCCCTCAGCCCTCTGGTCTTCACGTTACATCTTCTCAATTGTGAGAATGTGTTGAGGAGTCTAGGTAACTTGTTTATAAAACAGGGATGGGGGAATCTGTGTGCCCAGGTTGTATTGTCTTCGAACTGAGTTCTCTTTCCGCCTTTGCTCATTTTTTTCTTTCCAGCACAGCTCCCTGCTCCCTCCTGATGTAGTAAGTCTGCGTGCTTGCGTTCTCATGCCTTGTTTCTCAGCTCCCTGCTCCCTCCTGATGCAGTAAGTCTGCGTGCTTGCGTTCTCACGCCTTGTTTCTTTCTGTTCACTGTTCAAATGCGTGCTGTGAACGGACTGGATGGATGGCAGTGGATAGCCCTCCTCCACATCTTCTCTAGTTACTGGAGTGCGTCTTCCTCCTTGTGAGCCACGGCCCTGCTCCTTTCCGGCTACTTCTCTAAAGATGACTGATCTTCAGAATGTGGTCCTCGGAGGGGCTGCATCACTTCATCAGAGCAATCCTTGGCTGTGATCTCACACTCCCTGAATCAGAAACTCTGGGTGTGGAGCACAAGGCTGCCTGGCTCATAGCCCTTCTAGGCAGTTCTACTGCCTCCTCACATTTGAGTGCATCTGTAGCAGACAAGGTGGGAGTGTGTACTGAGAAAGCTACCCTTGGCTGAAGGCATCTTCTTCCAGGGACCTGATCCTGCTCTGTCTGTGTGACCTGCAGAAAACCCTGTACATGAGGAGCCTGTGCGCTTGAGTAAAGTCACACTCCTTGGGTATTGCCACATTTCCTCACTAGGACTAGGACTCTGGAAAGCAGAGAGTCTTTCTTGCCCCTGTTGGTTGCCATGGTGGCCTATTATGCAAATTGTCCAGGGATGAGTGTAGGATGATATCTGAGTTCTGTGGATTGAGGAGGAAGTAATTTATATAGCTATGCTCCCAGGACAAGTGCCAGGGGCAGGGTTGTATTAGTCCTGGGGATATGACAGCTTTTTCTTACTATTCTTTCCAGAAGGGGTGTCTTCTAATGCAAATGGATTCTATAGCATGCACTGGAAGTATAGAACAAGGTGTTTTGTTTTCTTATTTACTTATTTTTTTTTTTAAGCAGGATCTAAAAAAAATAGACAGCCTGTATAGCCCAGGCTGGCCTTGAATTCACTACATCCCTAAGGCTAACCTAAACTCCTGCTCCTCATGCCCTTACTTCCTGAGTGCTTGGATTCCAGGCTTCAGCCAGCTGATGAGATCTTAAAATGCTATATAGGTACTTCGATAAAAACACTGATTCCCCAGCCTCGTCTAGGTTTGCCTTAACATTCTCTTCTCAGTCTAGATCTTCATGGATTTTAGGATAGTACTGAAAATTCTCAAGGTTCTATCTGCTTACTTGTTTTAATAGTTCAGTCATTCAGTCCTTTGGTATCCATGTGGCATTATTTTCAGAACCCCAGTGAATAGTAAATCTGTGATGCTTAATCTTATATAAAACAGAAAATTATATATCAACAGAATATAACCAGCATATGTAAAAATTACACAAAATGGTAAATACTTAGTTTTATATATGTATTTATATTATTTATTTACATATTTACATATATACACACATATGTATATTATATATATGTATAATATATATATTCACCCTGTACACAATATTTTAGTATCTTGTTTACTTAGCACAATATGAAGAGTTGGTATGCTGTATTATTTAGGTAATAATTATTTAAAAAAACAACCAAAGTCTTTTTGTCTTTGGTATAGACACAATTAAAATGTCTCTTTTTCAGTCAGCAGTTGAGGACTGATTAGGTAACTGTTTGGTGTGTATCAAGCTGGGATAAGACCAGTTAAGAGATTAAACTTAACAAAATTTCCTTATTTTATACCTCAACCTTTTTAGCATGAATTCATCCTTTAGTGTTCTAATGGATATGGGTAAGAACATCTTTAAAATGAAATCTTTACTGATGTCACACGTGTATAGCTAACCCCAGCACCCTGTCTAACACTCTTTTGACTATTTATATTAGCTTCCTTGGGGAAGGGTGCTGTGACCAATGGTCCTGCCTTTCTTTGCTATCAAGATAGCCCAAATGTACTACAAGCAAGGATCTTTACCAGCCCAAATGTGAACACTTGCTTCCTGTTGAGTGAGTCTCCTTTGGGCATGTTGTCATCAGCAGACTCTCCTTAGAACAACATTGGAGGATGCTGGGTAGAGATGGAATTAAGGAATAAATCCTAAAGAAGAGACATTTCTGAAATGGTGAAGGCCCCCGCTATGAAGAAACTGAATTTTAAATACCTTATAAGCATAGGATATGAGTGACTGTCACTCCCACGCAGCTAAGAATGGGGTGTTCTTTTTGTATGTTGGTTTCCAATCCATCCCAAATGCAGTTTCTCCTCCCTCCACTCCTCCCAGCCCTTCCCCAACCTCCCCTCTCTCTGAAGTCCACCCTCCTCTGTTTTCCTTCAGAAAGGAGAAGGCTTCCCAGGGATATCCACCGAACAGAGATACAATAAGACTCGGCACAAACCCTCATGTCAGGGCTGGGTAAAGCAACATAGTAGGAGGAAAAGGTTCCCGAGAGGAGGCAAAAAGAGTCAAAAACAACCCTACTCCCATTTCGAGGAGTCCCATAAAACCACCAAGGAAACAGTCGTAACATATATGCAGGGGACCTAGGTCACACCCATGCAGGATCCCTGATTCTCACTTCAGTCTCTGCAGAACCTTATGAGCCCTGGTTGGTTGATGTCTGTGGGCAGTGTTCTACAGCTGGTATCCTTCACCCCTCTGGCTCCAACAGTTCTTCCTCCCCGTCTTCCACCTGTCTTCTGCCCCTCTTCTGCTAGGTTACCCGAGCTCTAAGGGGAGGGATCTGATGGAGATCTCCAGTTTGGGATCTCTCTCCACCTAATGGTTGCTGATGGCTTTTCTGCCTCTGCTCACATCATCAGAAGACTCTCTGAAGGTGATTGGACTAGGCATTGATCTATGACTATATAAGAATATTATTATGAATCATTGTATTGATTTTTGTTTTGTTTGACTTTCAAGGCTGGATCTCTCTGTGTAGTCCTGGTTGTCCTGAATTCACACAGAAGACCAGGCTGGCCTCAAACTTAGAGGTCTATGGCTTGTCAAGCCTCTCGTTCCTGATCATCCAGGCAGTGTTGGGCATGGGCTGCCTCTCATGAGCCTCAAATTAAACCCATCACTGGTTGGCCACTGCCACAAGTTCTGTGCAGAATGAGCCATTCTTGAGAGCAATATTCTCACCTTGCATCATCCCTTCTCTATACCAACAAACCCTGGACACTTTTAGCCGTATCTGGAGACACAATTGATATTGTTTCTGGCATCTAGAGACTCTAAGCATCTTACATGAAATGCCTGGGACAGCCTTCCACAACTTCTGCAGAAAAGAATTATCCAATTCAAAGGTCAGTAAAGCTGAGGTCAAGCATCCTGCAGGTCAGAGAGGTGTTTAGATGGTCAGCACTGTAGCTGTTTACTATGGTATTCAGTTAGCAGGAAATTCTTCTCAGTCTAGAAATGGACTACTGGGTCTCTTCCTCCTCCTAATATAGTAATCTTTTACAAGTTTTATTTTAAACCAAAGAATTGAACATTTCAGTTCCCTGGAGTGTAGTCATGATGATAATGTCTTACCTTTGCTTCACCCCAGGGCTTACTAACAAAAGCCATATTATTCTTCCCATTAATGATTAAGTTTGTTTATAACTCTAATGTGGTTTTTGAAAATCAATGCATGCATAATGGTCACCATAAGAACTATAACCAAAAATCATTGATTTGATAGCAAGTAAAAGTTGTAGATAGAAACTCAAGGAGTCCTAGAGTTGTACATCCTTTGTGACATACAAAACTTTTCAAAAATTTTATTTGTGTGTATTGTCACACATATAAGTAATACAACCCAGTCACTTTCCTGCCACTTTCGTTTACCCTGTTCTTCTGCCACCAAGTCTCCATCACACTTTCTGGTCCTGTTTTATTTTGGTTTCTACTTTGTGATCGACTTGACTCAGTGAGGAACATTCTCATGGGCATGGTTGTGAAGCTTGTCTACCAGTACTTATGTCACTAAAAACAGTGCCCCTGGCTGGGGCTCAGTGAGTACCACCCTCCTCTATGGTTCGCTATTTCCAGGCGCAGTCTTTGCAGGGATTCATGTATGCTGAGTCAGCGTTCTGCATAAGTCATTCTCATCATCTGGCGCTTGTGGTCTTTCTCTTCCCTCAACCACAATGTTTCTTGAACCTTGAAGTGTTCTGTTTAAACCAAAGCACTGAATAGCCACTTGTCCCCCACAGTTTGAACAACCATGATTTTCTATGCATTGACTGCTCTTAACTGCAAAGAGAAGCTTCTTTGAAGAAGATTGAGTGTCGTAGTATTCTATGGTATAAACTATTAGGAGCAGTTTGACAATATGTCCATTTAGAGAAGAAAAAGTATTAGGTTCTTCTCTAGTGTGTGTCATGCAGTTTTTGCTACACTGCTCCATGTTACCTAGACACACCTGCCCAGGAGCTGCTCAGGAGCCACCCTGGGTCCACAGACAAAACACACACACACACACACACACACACACACACACACGCACACACACACGCACGCACACGCGCACGCACACCTGTGCTACTTTTAATAGGCTTTTTAGCTCAATGGTTGGGCATATCTAAGCCTCCCAAGGCTCACTTGCCCCTACCTTCACTCCCAGCTCAACACCTCTGAATCTTCCCTCAGTTTAGTTGCTCAGTTACCCTTACTTCCAGCTCAATATCACCAAATCTTCCCTCAGCTTAGTTGTGTTTCTAATCTCCCCCCTGCTATCCTAGGCCTAGTAGGGGAAGCAGCCAATGGCCACTCCACCCAAGATCTCACATGGCTGGTGGCTCTCTCCCTCTGAAGTATGATTAATCCTCTTTTCTCCTCTTGTGTCTGCTAGCTTGCCTGTGGGAACCTGGAAGTCCTGCTTCCTACCATTGGTCACTAGCATCTTTGTTGATCAATCAAGAACCAATTGGTGAACAGGACTTTCAGCATTCATTCGTGATCAGAGACACTCCCTAAACTAGTGCCTATGATCTCCCCAGTCTTGGGCCTTTAAGCAGATCGATAGTACTAGACACAAACCCCCTTCTGAAGAATGTGCCTCAAATTCAATGAGAAATCAATTGGTTACCCTCCCAAACACTAGTTCTACTCTTATACCAGTAAGTACTTCACACAATGCAAGTTGGTATTACAGTTTGCAACGTCCTAAGCTGGGAAAGACCATTGCTGACTTTGCGCATCTAGTTGCCTGATAGCAATGTCTAGCACTATGGCAGGCTATCCAGCAGGGAGAAGCTTTCTTACAGTTCACTTCCAGTAAGGTTTCTCTTTACTCTGAATCCAAGTAAACTGAGGCATGTGGAGTCCTCAGCAAAAGCATTTTGCTATCCAGTTCTGGTGGGCAACCAAGAGCAATGGCTATAACTATATAGCTTTAAGCACCTAGTCTGAGGATTTCCTGGGTGACGACTCCTAGAGATGTGTCCCACTCTGGGTACCAGGGTTTCCATTTCATTACCCATGACTTCTGGGAACAGCACCATCCACACACCCATTGTATCTCTGTTCAAAATCTTTTAAAATTATGTCTTTTGTTTTCTTAATCTAATAAGTATCTGCATATAATCCCATTGTGTGTTGTTGGACAGTTGATCATATATACTCACCTGTAAATATCTTTAGATTGCAGTGTTAACAACAGGTATAGTTTTAAATAGATGTGGAAGGGCAGATGACCTTTTCTGTGAAATCATGTGCTATAGAATATGGAGAAGAAATGAGCTCTCCCTTCTAGAAGGACTGGGAAGAAAGAGTTTTGCTTTGGATAGAACTCTGAGCTTGGGGTAGATGCCTCTCTGCCTGTGTTTGTATAATTTGTCGTTTGCCAGTATACCCATAGTGTGATATAATACCATATTGCACATTAGTACATTTTAACAGCTTTGAAATGAGCTTTCTCGACACTCAATGAAGGATTGGGAATGTGTGTAGGGAAATCCCTTGGCAAGTGCACATCTGTCGTGATTTCCAAGTGCTGGGACACGCGCATCAGAGACTACATCAGCAGTTTTGCTCAAAATGTGAACAATATGTTTGCTAAAAGCAGACACAGTTGTGTCTAAATTGCACAAACTTCTCTCAAACACGAGAAATGTCACTGTTGAAACTCTAATGCTTCAGATTATTCCAGTTACAAGTTCTTAAAAAGGAAAGAAAGAAAGCCACCAAACTCAGATGTAGCATCAAAAAAGCCATTTGCTGCTACAGAATTTCTTTCTGCAGTCTGTAAGCAAAGCGGTGCTTCTGGGTGCTGATAATGTGCAAGGCTGTTTATCTTCATTACTTGCTAGCAGTGTGGTATATCATTATATAAAGTTGATTTTACCTCTAATTAAACGTTTAAAATGCAGTTGCTCCACTTTGCTCTTGTGACAGGGTAGCAGATTAAGTGACTTTTGTTGCCCGGTGGAATTATCTACACTCAAATACTTTACTCAAATTAATTTCTGTTGGTGAAATACACTTTAAATAGTATAACCCTACTTGTTTTGGGAAAATTAATATTTCTCATAAATGAATATATTAACCAAATATGGCAAGTTTATTAATAGCTCTGGGAAAAAGGGATAGTGTGAAGATAGTCATCAGTTTTCTTGATGGTTACATATCCTCCTGACAATTATTTGGGGCTTCTTAAAACCCACATTCACTCAACTGTATCCCTTAATCTGGAAAAGGCTATATCATTAAATTGTTCAGAAAACATCTGATTGCTTCTCAGTTAAGTTCCCCATGCTCTGTTATCTAGGGCTGAAATTTAAATTCTGCCCTGTAAAATGATGTTAGGTACTTACCCTTTCTAAGACCTTTTTAGATTTTCAAAGTATAAGAATATGATGTCAACACCCTTAGCTTGCCTGATATATATATATATATATTTCGGCTATATATAGTTCTCTACACTTCCCTGTGTAAACAGCCATCAAAGATCTCTTCTTGTTTTTTGGTTTTTTGTTTTGTTTTTTAATCTCTTCGATGTAGCTCATTTCTTCATATGTAGCAATGTAGGGTTTTTTGTTCTTTCTACCTACTAGACTGGCACTCCATCCTAAACAATTGATGGTTCCTTTAGCATCTTTACCTATAGACTCCATAGTTCAGTTGTTTGAAACTTCAAACTGGGGTCCAGATAAGCAACAGTAATGACGTTCAGTGAGGCTCAGGTGAGCTGGGAAGAGCTTCTCAGCTTCTGCTATACTGCAGTAGAAACAGCCGGAACCACCTGAGAAGGTCAGCATCTTAGTGATGGTGTCTGTGCTTCCCCAGATGTTGGATGGACTGGCAGTGTGTGAAATACTTTTTAGCTCTGAGAGTCTGTCAAGTGTCTAACTCAGAAGGTTTTGTTTGTTTGTGTCAGATAGAGATATCGATTTGCTTATGGGATTGCTTTCGAGGAGCCAAATATAGGACGGGAAGTGGATCCCGAAGGAAGGGCTCCTGAGTGCTCAAGGTCTAACTTTCAGCTCTGGTTCTGTTCTTTTCTAAGCCTAAACTTACAGTGATCTGGTTAATAGCTTGCACAAGACCCTGGTGAGTGTCCATAACACAGAACTGCCCCAGATGTTGAGTAATTGCTAGCACAGCATGATAGATACCAGATGTTGTTACCTTCCTCAAAAAAGCCTCCAAACAACAATTAACACTATTGTCATTAAATATCAGTGATATGAGATTACGGTTCTAGGAATGAAGAGTTGGGACAAAATGAAACCAACACCACCACCACCACCAACAACAACAACAACAACACCAACACCCTCAAACCTTCATTTGCATGTTTTTCTTCATGTTGTTGTTCCCTGATGTTTGCTTTAACCTCTCATTTTGGGCACATTCCTTCCCGGGTTTCCTGCCATTGCTCTTGTGTTTCATTCCCTTTCCTTTTAGACAGCGTAGATATACTACGGCTCTTCTGTCCACTGCTGCCTACAAGCATAGGACGTAAAGTAGGAATGATGCTGTACCAAACGATTCTGGAGAGGCAGGGGCACGGGGAAGCTTCACTGAGGAGAAGAGGGGCAGCCTCAGGCTCACCTGATGAAAGACTGTTGGCACAGGGCAAGTTACTAAGGAGGAGGCAGGGAATTGGCTGTGGTTGGCTTGCGGAGCTTGTTTACATTTCCCTGATTGGTCCTAAGCTAGGACTAAGGCAGAAGCTGTTAGGTAGATATGACTATTAGGGCCAGTTGGTACAGACCTTGAGCTGTGCTCCTGGACCGGTTACTGTAGCATGTGGGTCCGGCTGTTATCTATGCCATATTTAGTCTCTAATGGACTAGACTAGTCTCTAATGAGCTCAATGGCCATTTTCCATCTCTGTCTGCATCCCTCCATTCTCCCACCTCTCTTATATATCAAATTATATGGGGCTTGAGAGATGGCTCAGTGGTTAAGAGTGCCGGCTGCTCTTCCGAAGGTCGTGAGTTCAAATCCCAGCAACCACATGATGGCTCACAACCATCCGTAATGAGATCTGATGCCCTCTTCTGGGGGTCTGAAGACAGCTACAGCAGGCAGGGCAGGAGCGAGAAGAAAAAGTGTCTGAAGACAGCTACAGTGTATTAACATATAATAAATAAATACATCTTTATAAAAAATTGTATAACATGTGCTATAACGCATGGCCCTGGCCAGATCTGTTCTCAGACTGCTATGCCAGCTGACACGACAGCAGGACCATTTTCCGAGGACTCCACACACACCCCATCAGTAACTAAGGGAAAAGGCTTCACTACAGAAAACTGGGAATGAACTGTTTTTTTCTAGTTCTAAACTTTTGTGAAAACATTAAACTCAGAATGCTTTTCTTTTGTGTTTACTCAAACAGAGTTCTCAAAGCCACTCTGGGTTTCAGAAAAGCCTAATTACTTTCGCATACCACAAACAGTCGATAGAGCATGGGGAAAAGTCATACCTGTAAATTTATATTACTTGAGGGAGAATATTTGGTCTTGGAAATATTAATGCAGCCTCCTACCTCATAGGTATTAGCTTTATTCGCAAAGTGGAATTTGATTTAGTTTCTGACCCACCTAAGAATGGGACACTGGAGAGAGAAGGGGGTTGGCACCTTGGCTGGCTCTGAGTTCTTAATTCCAGAGATGTCAACAGAGCAAGGGGGGCTTGAATATGGCCCTGCTTTGCTCATGTAGAGGTTAATCAGAAGGCATAGAAGGTGTCAAGCATAGTGTCAGATACTCCATACACAGTGCAGGCCATTTCCTGCCAGTACAGTGCAGCAGGGCACTGGGGAACATTTCTCTTAAACATTAAAGTGTTCCTTATTTGTGATGAGTGACAAAAGTTGAATGTTGCCAACAAGGACAGCTGAATTGGAGAATCTAGCTCGTAGAAAGACTCACAGTGGCTGCGAATGCTTTTGCACTGAGTTCTTATCTTGTTGTGTGTGAATTCTATATGTGGACACTCGCACAAGTGTGTATATGTGTGTGTGTGTGTGTGTGTGTGTGTGTGTGTGTGTGTGTGTGTGTGTGAGAGAGAGAGAGAGAAAGAGTTCTATATGCACGTGTATATGTGTGTGAGTTCTGTGTACGTGTGTGTGTGTGTGCGCATGTGTTTCTTTAGTACTTTCAGGTCACTTGAGCTGGTATTGTTTGTTATAGTAGCACAAAGAACACAGACTATCAAGTCACTGTGCTATGATAGTATTAAATAAATGTCCCCTCTTCCACTTCCTTAAAATGTCCCTTTTCTCAAAGGAAAATAATTTGCAGGGCCTTTGAAACTGCCTACTATGAGGTAGAGGCAGACAATTGTCTTACAAACAGCCTAAGTTAGACCTTGTCCAACTGAAGTCCAAACTGAATCATTCCTGGATGGGAGGCATTCTTCTCAGTGCGTCAGAATGAGCAGTCTCAAGAATGACTCTCCGAAGGCACATTTTATACTCCTGTTTGCCATTTTCTTTTTTTTTTCTTTTTTTTATGTCCTCGTGCTTGGCTGCAAGGGTTTTTAATTCCTGAGCCATTGCTTTGGCTTATAGGCTCTCATCTTAATTATTTTTTTTTCTTTATTTTTGATACTTTATTTACATTTCGGATGATTCCCCTTTTCTTTGGAAACCCCGTGTCCCCTCCCCCTCCCCGCCTCTGTGGGGGAATTCCTCCTCCCACCTACCCACCCACCCATTCCCATATTCCCACCTTGACATTCCCTTTTACTGGGGCCACTAGCACCCTCAGGCCCAAAGTCCTCTCCTTTCTCCCTGGTGGCCATCGAGGTGATTCTTCTGCCTCA
>JAPYYD010005909.1:0-11638 GCA_028551405.1 Uromys caudimaculatus
AGGAGGAATTCCCTCACAGAGGCGGGGAGGGGGAGGGGACACGGGGTTTCTAAAGAAAAGGGGGATCATCGGAAATGTAAATAAAATATCAAAAAATAAATAAATAAATTAAAAAAAATAATAATAATACAGTGAGAACCAGCCCAGATTCCCGTGTGTATCTTTGGTCCACATCTCTCACTTGAGTCTTGAAAACAGTGTTTACCCCAGTATGACATGTACTATGATGGTAATTTGAATGGAGTATTGGGTCTCAGAGCAGATTATAACTTAAGTATGTGCCAGGAAGTACCTTAATGCAGAGGCGACCCTTGAGTAGGTAGAAATGGTAAGGTTTCATCAGGTAGAAAGTGTGTCATAAGGGGAGGGGCAGATGATCTAAAGGAATGGCTTTTTGAGTCACATTGTACAGTGAATATTCATACTGAATTTACAATAGACATTAAGCTATAGCCCATCAAAAATGAGTAGAGAAGAGGTATTTGTAGGAATCATTTTCATTAAAGGTCAAATACTTCACTAAGAAAACATTGGCTGCACCAGTAAGAGTAGTGATCACAAGAAACCAAGACATAGAGGAAACATGAGTCTTCTGGGGGTAGACTGGGATAGGCTGAGAGGGAAATGAGCACCAGGCTCCTAGTGAGCTGGCTCAGACCGGCCCTGGGAAGCAAGGCAGTGAGCCTGTGCATACCCGCATAGACACCACACTCTGACTGGATTTTTATTTTTCAGTTCCATGGAAAGTGGGAGGCCTCCCGATCCCGCAGACTGGGCTGTGATGGACGTTGTCAATTATTTCCGAACAGCGGGATTTGAGGAGCAAGCCGGTGCATTTCAGGAACAGGTAACTCAGACTGGAGAGACATGGTTCCCTGCCACCTCACACTGAGAGGAGAATGAAGAGTGAGACCAGAGAGCAGTGAGGGGGCCGAGAGGCACCTAGACAGCAAGGAACAGCAGCAAGAGACTGGCAGCTGGTGGTTGCTGTCTGCAAGAGGAAAGCCCTGATGCCGGAGCAGAGCTAGAGAGAGGCTGGCTAAGATCATTTGCATTGGAGGCCCCTGAAGGACTGACCATGCTCCTGGGTGGAAAGAACTAGTTCTGTCTTCACTACAGGAGGAAGCATCTGCAAGAAAGAGAGGGAGACAGACTCATTGGTGGGACACACAGTACTAGCGCCAGGTCCCAAGGAACTATTCAGCCCCAGTGATGTGCTTTTTGGGTGGTCATCAAAGTAGAGCCTAGGGTGCAGAGTCAGGTTCAGGATCGTGTGTCTGTCTGTCTGGGGGAAAGTTACTGGAGTTCTATTAGTCTTTCTTTCACATCTTTAACATGAGGTCATTCATACCTGATTGACAGGGTTGTTGTTCTGACAATTTAGAGGAAAAATATGCAAATTTCCCCCAAAGGTGTTGGAATAGTGTTGATGTTCAAAAATATTAATTTATTTCTCTGGGGCCCAAGAGTTGACATTGGAGACAGAGAAGAGCAGGCATCTCTTCTCTGGGTGATCTATGACTCCATGGAGTAGGCTGAGCCAGCTCTACAGGAATGGCCCTCCTAGAGGCAGATAGAGGAAGAGTTTATACTCCACCCTTCAGAACACAAAGCTCCTACCCCTATTGTAACATCCTGTGGTCTCCTAGGCATTGCCTTCATTGTCTCATAATCTGGGTGAGAGAATTAGAAACCGAAGAATATGCCTGGCTATCCGTATACATCCCATCACCTGAGCGTGGACAGCCCAAATTCAGATAAGTAACCCTTTAAGTGCCACATAGGCCAGTCTCCTGCAGCAATATTTCCTTCAAACTTGATCCTTATACATATTTATTTTTTTTGCTAGTTTGGAAAATTTGCCAAAATAGAAGCTTAAATGACTCTACACCTACTAAAAGAATTAAAATTAGAAAGAGAGTTGGTGCCAAATGAGTGTGTGTAGCAAAACAGGATGCTCCCACATTACTGGTGAAAGTGTAAAAGAAACACTCACACCTACATCAGCAGGTTCACTCCTAGGTATTCACCAAAGGAAACGGCAGCATGTCTAGAAGGAGATCTGCCTAAAATTGTTGTCAGCAGCTTTTCCTGAGGTCGGCAAACCTTGGAAGCCTGGGTTGACAGTTGGATACAAAATGAGTGTACAAACTGAGAGTATATATAGTGCAATAGCACCCAGTAATGAAAGCAAATGAATTTCTGATATATACAGCAGTTTATATGAATATCAATAACATCATACTGGATGAGAGAAGCATTATGCACCAGAGTTCATGCCAAGTGGGTCCAATAAATTTTCAGACTGGTAAAACTGATCAATAGTCAAATTAAAAGCAAGTCAGTGCTTGAGTGTGAATAGGCAGAGATGGGAATGATTTCTGAGGGGATATGAGGGACCTTCTGGAGATGCCAACATCTGTATGTTGATAAAGGCTAGAATTGCAGGTGGGGTGCGTGCGTGCGTGCGTGCGTGCGTGTGTGTGTGATTTTACTGAGGGTTAGAGTATTCATTACTATTCTGTTTTGATAAAACATGATAACCAAGACAACTTATAGAAGAAAGAATCTATTGGACTGATGGTTCCTGAGAGATAAGGAACCATCCAGGGTGACTAAGCATAGCAGCATGTGGCGGCACGGCACAGGAGCAGGAAGCTGATAGCTCACATCTTGAACCACACATACACGGCAGAGACAGTGAACCGGAGTTGGGAAGAGCCTGTAAGTCAGATTGCAGAGCCTGCCCACAGTGTTATACTTCCAACAAGACCACATCTCTTAACCCTCCCCAACAGCACCACAAACCAGGGATCAAGTGTTTAAATCTGAGCCCATAGGAGACATTCTCATTTGAACCACTACAGTTGGGATGAGAAGGCTACAAACCACAGTCTCCTGATCAGGCTGTGTATTGTAAGTGTCTTCATATGTAGTCACTGCATGGATACTGGCTTGTGCAAATTATTCATATCTCTATGTTACATGGCCTATACATTTTATATCAGAAGGAAAAGAACTATAAGAATACTCAACAGTGACATAAAAATTAAAGTATTTGGGGGATATATATATTATATATAATATATATATAACATATATAATATATATGTACATTTAGAAAATTGTAATTATAGAATTTAAGAGGAAGGATGTAAGTATTCACAAAAAGTTATTTTCCTCATGTCTGAAATTTTTGTAGTAAAATTCTAGTGGAAAAATAATAGCTCAGGTTGGAAAGTATAAACTAATATTCTAGAACATATTTTATTTTGGTTTTTAATGGTATAATGTCCATTTGTGTCATTGAAATTGAGTAGCTCTCTTCTGAAATTAAATTTAAGTAATATCGTAAAAGGTTTACAAAAAAGGGGCTCAGATAAAAGGTTTCCTGGCCAGGTTCCCGGATGCCCAGAGCCTTCCCAGGTTGCATCTATGCTCAAACTACTGCCAGACACCCCAGGTGAGGGGATAGCATGCTCTCTGGGCCTTGCATATTCTATACACAGCCTTGCAAATGAGATTGGCCAACACAGAGCTTGGCCCAACAGTGACATTTTCTTCCCAGGGATGACCTCATTCTGGCACTGGGGACACGGAGATGTAAACTGGAACATGTCATTGAGAAATCCCTCACAAGATCGCTATATCTAGCCTGCCAACTCTGGAACTTGATAAATCCCCAAAAGATGGCCCCTGTCCTAAAATTCAATCCCTTCATTCATTGGAGGAGAGCTTGGTGGCTAAGGAGTGGGCCTTGACTTAATCTCTGGAAGTGGTTCAGCTCTTTCTTTTGCTCTGATATTTTCATTCCCATTAAAGGAATTACGGATCGGGGGCTTGTCACATGATGGTATGCCATGCCATGCTGTGATTCATGGGGACTAAGGCATGTCCTCTAATGCATTACCTGCCTCTTCCACCCATATCTTGCCTCCAGCATCTCCCTGGCAGTTATCTTCATGTCAACACTCACTGGGCATATCCTGATATGAATACTGAAGGTCATCCTCAGCCCAAAGCTATGTCCCTTTCAGATACCTCTTTAAAATCTCCTCAGTGCTAGATTTGCTTTGCCATTTGCAGGAGCAATGCAAAGACAAAGAACAACCATTAAACACCTCCTTGAAAAGAACAGGTCCCAGGTGGGAAGCACAGTTGCCAGTGATTTGGGGAGTGCATTGCTTCGGGGCTGATCCCTACAGCCTGGATGTTTGAGTTCCCCATGAGACCCATAGTGAAGATCTCACACCAAGTGGAATGATCCTAGAAGTGAGGGCTCTTGGGAGGAAATCAGACTTGGATGAGATCCTAAGGGTGGGGCCCCATGATAGGATTAGTACCTTTCTAGAAGAATTGAAGTAGCTCGCTGTACTGCTCTGTCAACTCTGCTCCCACATGAGGCTTTAGCACAAAGGTGGCTGGGCACCTGAAGCTGACTTTTCTCATTGTACACCCCACATTTCCACTTAGCAGTTAGAACCATTAAGTTTCCCTGCGGCTCAAAGACTTGCATCAGGTTTTCTGACAAGCCTGCTTAAGCCAGGCTTAAGTTGGAAGCACATCATCAGCGCCACCAAGAAGGAAGTCTAGGCATCTGAGCAGTCCTCTTTGTGGCTAGAGATGTGGTCCTCCCCAGGTTCAGCTGCTGGCTTCTGGCGTTAGACTGCTGCTCTTCAACCTCTAGAGACTTTATGCGCCTGGATTCATTAACATGGTTCTGCAGGAGGATCTATTTGCTAGAGAAAGTGGGGGACAGGGATGGCCAAGAGCTAGCACCATCCTCCCACATACTCTGTGATAAAGTGACCGGTTTCCCAAGTATCTTAGTAACAACATGAGTAGAGTCATTACCCTTGGCTTATTGCCTCCTAATTTCTTCATAGTCACTTGGTGGTCCTGGATGTTTGCTTTGATAGGACTCAGATGCCTACACAGTTAATGTTGAGCTAAACAATGGAACATTGCCTAAACTTCTCCTTTGAGTCCAAGATACCTAATCTTGAGGTAGGTCCTTCTGAAGTAGCCTTCCCATGGCATAGATCAAGACATGAAAGTGACTTGAGACTTAGTGATTTTTGGGGGGGGAGATGGATGATTTAAAAAATAATTGATGCCTACCCATGGACATGGGTTGCCTGATCTCAGTAAAAGTACCTCCTCCTACCCCAGAACATTATGATGGGATTCACTGTCTTAGACTCTGGAGGCTAATCAGCAACATGTTCCAGTTTAAGCAGTGTTATCTCTTGACAATGCATTCTCCACAGCCCTTCATCACTCAAGCTGGATCTGATCCCAGGTCACAGAGGTAGTCCTCCCAAGGGTTGTGTTCTGATCCCAGGTCACAGAGGTAGTCCTCCCAAGGGTTGTGTTCTGATCTCAGGTCACAGAGGTAGTCCTCCTGAGGGTTGTGTTCTGATCCCAGGTCACTGAGGTAGTCCTCCTTCCAAGGGTTATGTTCTGATCCCAGGTCACTGAGGTAGTCTTCCCAAGGGTTGTGTTGTGATCCCAGGTCACAGAGGTAGTCCTCCCAAGGGTTGTGTTCTGATCCCAGATCACAGACATAGTCCTCCCAAGGGTTGTGTTCTGATCCCAGGTCACTGAGGTAGTCTTCCCAAGGATTGTGTTCTGATCCCAGGTCACAGAGGTAGTCCTCCCAAGGGTTGTGTTCTGATCCCAGATCACAGACATAATCCTCCCAAGGGTTGTGTTGTGATCCCAGGTCACAGAGGTAGTTCTTCCAAGGGATGTGTTGTGATCCCAGGTCACTGAGGTAGTCTTCCCAAGGGTTGTGTTGTGATCCCAGGTCACAGAGGTAGTCCTCCCAAGGGTTGTGTTCTGATCCCAGGTCACTGAGGTAGTCTTCCCAAGGGTTGTGTTGTGCTTCCAGGTCACAGAGGTAGTCCTCCCAAGGGTTGTGCAGCTATTTCACTTCTCTGTCTCCATCCTGACTCACGTGTACTCACAGTGTGGAAGGAAGACAGAGGCAGAGAGTTGACATTCAGTCACTGTCATGTGTTTCCGACCGTGCTGCACTCCTGTTCCTGTGAGTGAGTGACATCAGTCATTTTATTTCTGGAACACTGTGTATCTCTGAGATAATTTTGTCCTTCAAAGTATCATGACAAAATAACATGCAACTCAAAGTGGCAAGTTAGCTTTACTCTATTACCTTTCCCTTAGCCATAGGATCAGTCTCTTATTTTAAATACCCATCTGAATAAGACATAATTTTGACCAAGCCCGCTCAACCAATTAGACAATACTGTAGCATAGCCTCAGTCACTTCTGAGACTGAAGGCAGGTATATTTTTTCCCAATCTGCTTTTATACCATTTTAATTACATGCAAGCAATAAGGTCAGTTCTAGGTTGTCGAACAAGCAATACAATAAACACAAATAGTCAAGGAACAAACAAGGCAGTAAACAAAGTCCCATGATCACTCCCATGATCACTCCCATGACCACTGTTTCTAAAGGCTTATCAGGGTGACCAAAATATCTGAGCCTACTTCCGTGTCCTAGCCCAAAGTCATATTCATGCCTGAAGCCTACCTCTTTGTTCTACCCTAAGATTAAGATTCCTGCCTGAGCTTACTTCCTTGTCCTTGACCTAATGTCAGATTCCTGCCTGAAACCTGTTTCATTATCCTTGGCCAAATGTCAGGTTCTTGCCAAGTGGCCCCAAAAGCTCTCCACATCTCCCCCTTTTTTATTTCAATAACAAGATTGCATCTGTCTTACATTGTTCTGACAAGAATGCCTTCCTTACCCGTCATGGAATGTACATTATCAAAGGCAATGTACTTCTGTCTTAGGTTGCTAAGGCTCTGTGCAGAACTTACCTGTCTCTGACTGCCAGCCTGTTAAGAACTCTTTCTGGGGGGTCTGTTCTTAGTTTCAAACCATGTATTTTGGCAGCCAACATATAAATGTTGTTAAAGACAAGCTTTAGCATGATAGGCAGAAATAAAAGTATTCCCAGGACAAGAAGGGCTAGCATGATCAAGCTATATATGCCATTCTTGAAACTTGACCAAGATGGAAATACTGACCTCAGGCCATGGACAATATTACCAGCAATATCAGCAGCATCAAAGCTCAGCAGCATTGTTCTTTAAATTCATACTCTCAGTATGCAAAGTTAAAACATCCAGAGGTGTTAAAATTATGCCAAATACCGTGCAAGTGTCTTTGAACTTTTTCCCAGTTATAGTGACTGTCATTGTAAATTTTAGAAGTAACACAAATCCATTGTTATTTAGCATGGCATTCAAGATTGTTCCTTACCTTTAAGCCCTGGACCTCCTCTCCAATAATTTGAATAGTATCATAAAGAGTATCAATCCGTTGTTCTAAATGCCTAAGTACTCTTGAATGCTCAGAACATTAGTAACATTTTTTGCTAATTGATTAACAAAAGTAGCTGCCTCAACTCTTGTGTCAAAGCAATTGCAGAAGCAGTAGTGCTAGCTATTAATGTAATTGAAGCTGCTATACCAGTAATAATCAAGCCCACTACCCTCTTGCTTCTGCTTAAAGCCTGACTTACTTCTTCCAGTACTTGCAAGCCTTTTTCAGAATACCAAGGTCCTGTAATACTCACAGGCAATAGAACAAAAGCTGGTTGATAGACTACCATAACAGACATGCCAGATTTCAACACACTAACACAATTAGAAAGTGTACAGTCAGTACAACTTACATTGAATACTGTAGAAGAAACAGAAGTAATTTTAACATGATCAATTAGTAAAAGATTAGGAGCCTAACACTTGTTCAATTTTATCTCGTGCTAACATAACATCATAGAGAACTGCAGCTAACTTCCAAATAAATATGTCTCTGAAAATGTCCAGAGCCAGCCTTCCAAATGAAGACTGTCATTTTCAATATTGGACTGATTTCTATACCAGTCCATGATTGAGTCAGAATAACTGGTCTCACTAAAGGAAAGAGAAGAGTCATTATAAGGACTTCTCAATTTTTAAAGAAGTTTCCACAGTCTCCATGTTCTGTGTCCCACAAGGTCTAAAAGCTTAAAGGAAGGCATCTTGTTCAATCTGGAATATAGGTAAGCAAAAGTGGGTCAGGAACAGATGTCCAAAACAGCTTTCCTGTCACCAATTGTCAGAACACTCAGCAAGCTCACTGTCAGCATAATTCTCTGTCCCAGCATCAGCATGTCACACCAATCACTCTGGGAGCTAGCACACTCCTACAGCATTCTGCAGGAAAAAACACAAACATACCCTCTTCCCCATATTAAATACCTGATCAGAATCATGCCATATGCCTGTAAGTGGATTTCACCTAGGCATAAGTATGCCTAGTTTTAGGGTGCCATAGACACTTGGCATCCAAACTTTAAAATTTTAAAATAATAAGTGTCTTAGTCAGGGTTTCTATTCCTGCACAAACATCATGACCAAGAAGCAAGTTGGGGAGGAAAGGGTTTATTCGGCTTACACTTCCATGCTGCTGTTCATCACCAAAGGAAGTCAGGACTGGAACTCAAGCAGGTCAGGAAGCAGGAGCTGATGCAGAGGCCATGGAGGGATGTTACTTACTGGCTTGCTTGCTTCTCCTGGCTTGCTCAGCTGGCTTTCTTATAGAGCCCAAGACTACCAGCCCACAGATGGTACCACCCACAAGGGGCCCTCCCCCCTTGATCACTAATTGAGAAAATGCCTTACTGCTGGATCTCATGGAGGCATTTTCTCAACGAAACTCCTTTCTCTGTGATAACTTCAGCCTGTGTCAAGTTAACACACAAAACTAGCCAGTACAAAAAGTATGATTTAAATAATGTTGTGGTGTACAGGGATATAACTCCCCCTTTTTTATTTTACGAAGATATTATTTTAAAGTTCCACAATACCTTGTCCTTGAGAATTACAAGGAATCCAAATAATATGGAAATATTAAATTATTGACAGAAAGTCTCAAATGCATGCCTGCAATAGCCAGGTCCACTGTCTGTTTTAATCTGATTTGGAGCATCAAGCGTAGAAATACAATGCAGGCAATGACTAATTACATTTTTGGTAGCTTCTCCTGTTAAAGCAGTTGCAACTAGAAAGCCTGAAAAGGTGTCAATAGTTACATGTACATATTTTAATTTTCCAAAATCAGAAATATGAGTAACATCCATTTGCCATAATTGGTTAGGAATAAGTCCTTGAGGATTAACACCATTATGTGGTACAGGTAGAAACTGAGGACATTCGGGACAAGTCTTTACAATTTGACATGGTGCGTGAGTTGTAGAAAGGTTGCAAACAGCCAACAATTAATCATAGTCTATATAATGTATCTGTTGTTGGCTAATAGCTTCCTCTGCTTTCTGCAAAACTATTTGTCCCTCATCAGTTAATTGTCGAGGGGAATTAGGATTTGTATTCCCCCTTGAGGGTATCAAACAGATTTAAGTTCTCCTGTAGTAAGCTTAAGATGAGGTCTTAGCCAATTAATATCTCCTAACAACTTTTGAAATTCATTTAAAGTAAGTAAATTATCTTTTTTTACTTGAATTTTCTGTGCCACAATTTGTTTAGGATATAATTGATGTCCCAAATATTGAAAAAGATATTGCCTTTGAATCTTTTCTGGAGCAACAACTACTCCCCAATATTTTAAAGCTTGTTATATAAGAAGAGCAAAGACTTGTAGTAAAACTCCTTCAGAGGGATCAGCTAATAAAATGCCCTCCATATAATGAATAATATACACTGAAAGATTCAAAGTCCTAACTTTTTGTATTGAAGCAGCAAATTTTTTACATAATGTTGGGCTATTAGCCATTCCTTGAGGCAAAACTTTCCAATGATATTGCTTCATGGATTCTCCAAAATTGCAAGCAGGCACACTAAATGCAAACCTTTTATAATCACCAGGATGCAAAGAAACAGTATAAGAACCATTCTCTAAATCCATAATTCTATATGCATTTCCTGGAATGGCAGCTAGAGTAGGCAAGCCAGGTTCTAATACCTTCATAAGTTCCATAGCCTTAGTAACCTTTCATAAATCTTAAGTTTGAACTTTGTTTTGGATTAATGGAATAACCAATCCCTTGGAGGTGAGTGAGTACATCAGCTCCAATGTCTATTAATCCTTCAAAACTTTCTTCTTCAATTATTAATTTAAGGTTAGGTCTCTTATTAGTGATTGAACTCAGTACACATCAGAGGAACCAAAGCCATCTTGTCCTCTCTTATTCTTAAGGGAACTAAAACAAGTTGAGCAATTCTTTTGTTAGCAGTTTCAGTTATAATTCCATGGGAGAAGCAGCCATGATTTTAATTTCTCCCTCATAATCATTATCTATAACACCTGGATAAGCTGCCTGCTGTGAGTGCCTTGGGATCTAAGGCTAACCCCTCCTCCCCAAGGAAAGAGTAAGCACCTTTCTAGGGGCTAGTCAAGACAAAAGGAATGCCACACAAGCCTCTGCTGAGGCTGCTCTGAGCTTTGCATTAACTCAAATGCTAATGTTTCTTAATTGGGCCTATTTCCTGAGACCTGTGATTGAACTGCAAACTGCAGCCAATGGAACACTGGCAGTTTGACTAAAATTTTTAAGTTTCTTTTGCAAAACCAGAGCACAACCATAATTTTGGAAAACAAAACTCAGTTTTAAACAATCCATTCTCTTTAAAATCAATACCAAGAGCATTACTTTCACGTTATAAAATTTGGCTGCCAGTTCTTATATATGAATGCATGACAGTACAGCTTTCAATACCTCCAAGAGACACTACCCTAAATCCTAGCCTGATTTCTAGGATAAGAATTACATATCCCTAGCTGGGCGGTGGTGGTGAAAGACCCCCGAACTGGGGAGACCCTCGCTCAAGTCTCGGGATGGCGCGACCCCCCAAGAACTCACAAAAGACCGTCCTTGCTGCAATCACACGAGGTTTAACTCAGGGGCGGTGAGAAGGACCAATGCACTGGGGTCGAACCCGTAACCTACGCAGAGGCAGAGGGGTTTGGCCCCGAGCAGCTGAAGTCAGGGGTATTTAAAGGAAAAAACCACAAAGGGGTGGGGAACGGAAGGAATTTGAGTTAAGGGGAAGTACAGAATGTTAGTCACAAGTCAGTTGCATCCCGAAACATTGTGCCTCTGGCCCTGAGGTCAGGTCAAAGTTACCTGTAGGAATGTAGCTGGGTGGGATTTTTGCCCGGGCATGTCTCGGCTCTAAGTTTGCTAGGGGTCTTTGCCCGGGCATATCTCAGCTCTAAGTTTGCTAAGGGCCTAACCTTCCTCATAAGGGTTCAGATCTTTCATTCCCCACTTCTTCTAGTGGTTAGTTCTAATCTTAGAACTATATTTTGTCTTTGTCCCCCAGCGCTTGGTACTGTTGTCTTAACATAAGAACCTGGACAGCGCTTATTCGTTCCCTGACAAAGGTTAACAATCTATTAAACAGGGTCCAATAGTGAGCAAAAGGAACAAAATCAGCAGGGGTCCTGCTAAGGCAGAAAACAGAGTTGTCACCCAAGGTGACTTGTTGAACCACCCTTCTAACCATCCCTGGCTAGCCTCTCTTTCCCTCCTGTGTTTGTCTAATCTTTCCCTCAGCTTATTCATAGAGTCCTTGATGGCTCCTGAATGATCAACATAAAAGC
>JAPYYD010005910.1:0-11635 GCA_028551405.1 Uromys caudimaculatus
CTTTTATTGGTTGGGAGACTTTTAATGACTGCTTCTCTTTCTTTAGGGGTTATGGGACTGTTTAGATGGTTTATCTGATCCTGACTTAACTTTGGTATTCAGTATCTGTCTAGAAAATTGTCCATTTCAGCCACATTTTCCAATTTTGTTGAGTATAAGCTTTTGTAGTAGGATCTGATGATTTTTTGAATTTCCTCAGAATCTCTTGTTATATCTCCCTTTTCATTTCTGATTTTGTTAATTTGGATACTGTCTCTGTGCCCTCTGCTTAGTCTGGTTAAGGGTTTGTCTATCTTGTTGATTTTCTCAAAGAACCTGCTCCTGGTTTTGTTGATTCTTTGTATAGTTCTTTTAGTTTCTACTTGGTTGATTTCAGCCCTGAGTTGTTTATTTTCTGCCTTCTACTCCTCTTGGGTGTATTAGCTTATTTTTGTTCTAGAGCATTCAGGTGTGCTTTTAAGCTGCTAGTGTATGCTCTCTCCAGTTTCTTTTTGGAGGCACTCAGAGCTATGAGTTTTCCTCTTAACACTGCTTTCATTGTGTCCCATAAGTTTGGGTATGTTGTACTTTCATTTTCATTAAATTCTAGGAAGTCTTTAATTCCTTTCTTTCTTTCTTTCTTTCTTTCTTTCTTTCTTTCTTTCTTTCTTTCTTTCTTTCTTTCTTTCTTTCTTTCTTCTTTCTTTTCTTCCTTGACCAAGTTATCATTGAGTAGAGTGTTGTTCAGCTTCCATGTGTATGTGGGCTTTCTGTTGTTTTTGTTACCATTAAAGACCAGCCTTATTCCGTAGTGATCTGATAGGAGGCATGGGATTATTTCAATCTTCTTATATCTGTTGAGGTTTGTTTTGTGACCAATTATATGGTCACTTCTGGAGAAGGTACCACGAGGTGCTGAGAAGAAGGTATATTCTTTTAATTTAGGATGAAATGTTCTATAGATATCTGTTAAATCCATTTGATCCATAACTTCTGTTAGTTTCACTGTGTCTCTGTTTAGTTTGTGATTCCAAGATCTGTCCATTAATGAGAGTGGGGTGTTGTAAATTTAAACTCATGTGGGTACATATTATGAAAAAGCTACTATAGTGTTCTGTAATTATATTCATGTTTGCAATATTCTGGAATTCTTGCCCAAAGCCATGTTAAGATTCCCCAAATTTTCTTACCACTGTAATACATTTTGATCCCTGTGTGACCATCCATGTTGAAACAAGCAGTCATGGGCCTGAGAGGTGCCTGCTGTTGGGACCAGTGCTTCTGTGCTCTTCCACCCACCTCCTGGATAGAGTGGTGGGCAAAAGTGGAACCAAGGAGCAAGGGCTGGTGTTGGGCCACTCTGGATGCCATAAGTGGAGGGCTTAGGCAGATGGAACTCACTTTCTACTGTCGGCCAGGCAACATCACAATCAGGTTGCAGGGAGGCCTATTCTGGCTTGCTGATGGCTTGCAGATGACTGAGCACTGTCCTGTGGCTAAGATGGAAAGCAAAGAAAGTCTACTCTCTTGCCCCTTTTCACAAGGACACAAACCCCATCCTCATGACTCAATGACTCATAAGGCCTAACCTCCAATTCCACCACATTCGAGAATTAGGGCTTTGGCATAGGACACAGAGGGACAACATTTGCATACATACAGTTTCCCAAGGCAGTATTCTATATAAATTCCCAAAGATCTTCCTGCTCTTTGGCGATTGGCCATAGAACAGGCATGAAAACTCTGTTGGCTGATATCAGCTGAGATGACGGTGTAAGGCTCTCTCTTCCACATAAAACCAATGAGAAAAAGAGGAAGAACAGATCCTCTTTCCAGACCAGTGAGAGGACAGTGATGTTTGGGGTATTTAATTAATGCCCTGGCCTCCATGCCAATCTTCGGCTCCACAATGCCCTTAGCAACAGTCTTGACATGACAGGGAGGACAGGAAGAATGAAACTCTTCAAATCCCCATGCTCAGAGAACTCACTATCTCACCTGTCTGCCAGCTCCCCCCTGCAAGGTTCTGCAGTGACCTAACCAGGAACTCTCCAGGGGCATCTGTTGAAAACAAGGACAGTCATTAGTTTAACCACTAAAAAGGCGGGGCAGTGAGGCAAGTGATAGATCAAGCAGAGGGTTCCAGAGGAAAAGCTATTCTGGAACTATCCATGGGGTCTTAGGAAAGCTTAGGGAATATTCGACACTCAGGGTTGGAAACCATGCATGTGGAAGGGCTGTGTGTTCAGAAAAGACCTTGAGAAAGCTCTGAGCCCCTTGCTGCTGCCTACCTCTGGCTGACATAGGCTCAGTGCAAGCAGGATGTGAGAGCTGAGCAGATTTTCCTGCATAAGTCTGACCGTGAGACAATGGTACACCTCAGCCTGTGCACAGAGCCTCCCAGCAGAATGGGTAATTTACTGATCCCAACAACTTATGAAAAATTGTCCCATCCATTGCTAACTGTTAAGCTAACTAGCAAGCAAACAACAAAAGAAAACTATCCAGATGGGAAGAAAGCCTGGTCTCTTAAGTAGCCACATTCAATTTTCAAAAACCCAAAATTTAATTTAACAAAAAATTGGAAATATGCAAATAAACAATCCTGTTTGTCCTTACAGGAGGAAAGAGAATTAGTACATCCCTAGCACAGCAGTGGCCTGACAAGTGTTTGAATCAGTTCTCTGTGCACAAGAGGTGAAGCAGGGTGTGAGAACAAAGTCTGCCAACCAGCTCAAAGCACTAAGCGCTTGGACACAATGAAAGAAACCCAATCTAGAAAACCAGAGCTGAAAGTGTGCTAAGTGAAAGAGGCAATCCGCAGAGGACCTCCGTAGAGGAGCCAGCAGATGGAGACCAGGGATCTTAGTGCACAGCACCACCCAAGCAGTGTATTGGTGGAATTGAAAAACAAGACAAAAATGTAATCATCTTAATATATGCAGAAATTTTTGATTAAATTCAATACCTTTTATAATATAGACACCCACTGTTCTAGGAGGGGAGGAGTTTTCTTAGTCTGGCACACACAGAAGGAAATACAGATCCTTTGGGCTTAAACTGAACTAAACATGCTGTAGACTATATGAAGACATGAAGCCAGGAGAAACCCTGTCTCAGAAAACAAAATAAAACAAAACACTGAAGAGACAATCTGTACAATAGGAAAAATATTTTCAAGTTACTTGTTTGATAAAAACCTAGTATTCTGGATTGATAAACAACTCTTACTAAGAAACAACAAAAAGTAAGAAAAACAGGCATGAACAGACATTTCTTCAAGGAAGATATATTAATGCCCAGACACAGAATGCCCTCAACAACACTAGTCATCAGGAGAATGCAAATCAAAACCACACTGAGTCACCAGTTCACCTCCAACATCATAGGAAGAGTACCAGATGGACAGAATGTAAAAGCTAGACAGTAAAAAACGTTAGGATGTAGAGACATTTGAACTTACAGATCCAACTGTGCACTGTGAAACCACTGTGTGCTAGAGATTTATAACAGGACACAGCAGCTCTACCTCTAGACCCATACCCAAGACAACTAAAACATGTTCACAGAAAATTCTTCTCAGGCGCATCGTCCCTAGTGTATCTAGGGGGTAAATTAACTCACTGCCCATCTACTGACGGATGAGCAAGCAAAACAGCATCTA
The DNA here is from genome assembly GCA_028551405.1 of Uromys caudimaculatus. NCBI lineage: Eukaryota > Metazoa > Chordata > Mammalia > Rodentia > Muridae > Uromys > Uromys caudimaculatus. Next base: position 3,644 of record JAPYYD010005910.1, read on the forward strand.
GAACCAGGATGGGATAGCATTCAGAAATACCTTCCTAGCAGGCAAATATGCATGGCTCCAGGGCATGGTAGTCACTGCAGAGGTGGCAAGGAGGCAGGTGGCTGCTCTCTGGTACAGTGACATGCCACAGCATTTCATTTTCTTTGGGACAATGTAAATTGTGTTTTATTTTAAATATATATATCTAAAATTATAAGTACACACACACACCATGTGTGGGGTGTGTGTGTGTGTGGACTGCAGCTGCTTGTAGAGGTCAGAAGAAGGTGTCAGCTCCCCTGGAGCTGGCGTTACAGGAGGTTGTGAGCAGCCTGATATGAATGCTGGGAACCGAACTTGGACCCTTAGCAAGCACGTTTGTGTTTCTAATTCCAGTTTCTATGTACTCGCTGTTAATATGTAGACGGAGGCTTAATGTTTTTACATTATCTGGTAAATTCTACTCTCTAATCCACTTACCAATGTAGGTGATTTTTCTTCTCAGGGGTTTTCAGGTATGTGATTAAGTATAACTGATTGTATTATGGTCAGTATTATTTTTCTCATTTGCGATTTGATGCCTTGATTTCTTTTTCTTGCCTTACTATGATGATGACAGCTCTGTCACTGTGTGGAAGAGCAGGATGAGGTACATACATCCTTGTCATGTTCTTGCTCTTAGGGAGGAAGAAGTCAGCCTTTCATTATTAAACATGCTAGCTATAGGACTATTATAGATTGTTTTTGAGTCAGGGTCTCACCATGTAGTCTTGGCTAGCCAGGAAACATGCTATGTAGACCAGGTTACCCTCAAACTCAAAGAGACCCATCTTGCCTCTGCCTCCTGAGAGTAAAGATGTGCCCCACCACACCCACAGGGCATGTAGAATTTTTAAAAAGTCAAGATGGGGTGATTCTCCTCATTTTCCATTCCCATCCTTTTCTGGACGTTTCTTTCTAAATCATGAATGGATATCAGGTTCTATAATGTTCTGTGTTGAGTGATTTAGGCCCGTCATTTTTCTTTAGTTTCTGTTATAGTGGCTTACATTGATTTTTATATGGCTTACCTACTTGGCATGTCCTAATCCCTCTATCTCCTTAGTATCGAATGCAATTCTAATCTGTCTCACTCTTACTGAATAACAGAGATGGCACAGAAGGAAGGCCATAATTCTTCCCACAGTGCTGGCTTCAGAAAAACCAAGATACACCATGCTTCTGACCCAAGGCTGGTTTTTTGTTTGTTTTTGTTTTTTGGGGGTTTTAATTATTTAAGCTGTAATCAGAGTTTAAGATAAGTAGTTGCATGTTTGGGAGGAAAATAACACACAGTCTGAGCCTCAAATGGCTGAGTGATGTGTCTTTGCCAGTTCTGCCACTCACTAGTTGTGTGCCCACATGAAGAACAAGAAGAAAGCTAGCAGTCATCTGGAGAGGGGCACTGTCAGGGTCATGTGAGCAAGTAAAGGTTCAGAACATCTGACTGGTCAGTGACATCTCAGGTTAGCATCTGTTGCTGGGTGCCCATCACTGCTACCATGCAGTGACACCCAACATGTAGCTGTTCTTCAGCTTGTTACATGGTGGCTTGTGTCAGTTTTGATGATATTTCTGCTTTTGTGTGTCCTGTAGGAGACGTCTGGATGTCATCACAACCACGGACTGGCTGGCCCCAGTCATATGGGAAGGCACCTTTGACAGAAAGGCCCTGGAGAACTATTACAGGAAGCAGAACATCACTGTGGGCTTGGCTGTGTTCTCTGTTGGCAGGTAGATGCTGGAAAGCACTTCCCCTTTTATTTTGGGAAATGCGGTTCAGCATCCCTTGATGTTTTGCCCCCAAAGAGCGTCATGTCCTCTTTTGTAACCACTACTTCTGAGCAGCATACCAAATAGACATTTGCCATAACAAATCCTTGTACCAAGGCTGGGTCCATAAGGCCACTGGGAGTTCTTAACTAATATCCCACTCAACTCTAACTCAGTAGTTCTAAAGTGTCATGGCCACTGTTAGGCCTATAGACTTACTAACCATTTTGGTGGATTTTCAGACCCAACATCTCTCTCCTGACCTCTTGGGTTTTTTAAATATCAAGGGCACTTCTCTTGACAGCACATCCAAGGACACCCATTCCATTTAGAAATGTGTTTCTTGTTCTGTGTGTTCTCAGTCTCACTGATCAGTACCTGGATCCATTCTTGCAGTCGGCCAGCAAGTTCTTCATGCCTGGCTATCAAGTGATATTGTACATCCTGGTGGATAAGTACCTGCAGCTGCCTGAAATGGAGCACAACCCTCTGCAATCCTTCCAAGTAATCACACTACGCCAGGAGTGGTGGTGGGGTGACTTTGACCTCATGCGCATGAAAGTCTTGTCTGAGCATATCCGGGATCACATCAGATATGAAGTGAATTTCCTCTTCAGCATGAGTGTCAACATGGTCTTCCAGAGTGAGTTTGGGGTGGAGACTCTTAGCACATCTGTGGCTCAGCTCCATGCTTGGTGGTATTTCCGAGAGAGGACACAACTCCCCTATGAGAGGAGACCTTCATCGGCAGCCTATATTCCCTTTGGACTGGGGGACTTCTATTATGCTGGTGCCATTATAGGTGGAGTGCCCTTTCGGGTCTTGGACTTCGCTCAGCAATACTTGAAAAATGTGATCTTGGATATAGAAAATGGAGTTAACAGTACCTATGAAAAGTACCTCAACAAATATTTTTTCCTCAACAAACCCACCAAGCTCCTATCCCCAGAATACAGCTGGGACCCTACCTTCAACATCCCTCGGCAAGTGCAGTATGTCAAGATTGCTCAGTATCCCACAGACGACTTGTGATGCACAAGTGTTTATGGACTACAGAGCAAACCACAGTAATGCCTCAGAGACACCGACTGTCTTGTTAAAAACTCACATTTCAGAGGCCTGATAATGTATATTATTTCCAAAATCTATTGTTCTTTCTTGCAATTTTAAATTGTCCAACTTGGCTGAATCTAGGATGAATAAAATGTGATGCTTCATGTCCATACAGACAATGCTGTTAGCTCTGTGTTGTAAGAAGTGTGACGTTAGTGAGACACAGAACATATTGCATTTAAATGGAGAAAGACTGGTTTACAAATAAAAGTCTATTCACAGAATGAAAAATGCTTTACTATTAATATATAGAAGGAAAAAATAAGTGTCCATCCACTCAGCTGTCAAGTACGTGGTGTGTTGTTAAGACGCTGACTTGTGACCAGCTTCCTCCTTCCACAGTCCCAGTCTGTCCAGAATGTATGTATGTACAGCTGAGGTTGTGGGAGAACATCTCCGATAGTCAGGCCAAGACATGCTTTTGATCCCAGCACTCAAGAGACAGAGGTAGGTGGATCTCTGTGAGTTCAAAACCAACCTGGGCTGTATGACAAATTCTAGGCCAACAAGAATTATACAGTGAAATCTTGTCTTTAAATGCATAAATAAAAACTCAGGTAAAAATGGCCACAAGCAGAAAAAATTTCAAAAGCCGTGGCCTAAACCACCCTATACTTGGTCCCTCATTACCAAAGCCCTGATGGACAAATACAGTTTTAAGAGTGGCCCTCTTTTCCCTGAGTCTTATATCCTGGTGTCACCAGCTCAACCCCAAAGTTTAGTATTCATGATATAGACACTTCTGGATTTCTTTTTTCTTTCTTTAAAGAAAGTAATTTTAACCTTCTAGGTCCCACAGTGCTTTCTCCCCCCTTCTATGGGATTCTCTGAGTTCTGCGTAATGCTTGGCTGTGCTCTCTGCATCTACTTGGCTGTGCTCTCTGCATCTGTCTCCATCAGTGGCTGGATAGAGCTCTCTGATGGTGATTGTGCTAGGCTCCTGTCTGTGAGGATAGCAGAATATCATTAGGTTTGGGTTGGTTGGTTGCTAGGCATGTTTAGTTTTTATCCTAGGTCTCTGGACCACCTGACTTCTGGTTTCTGGAAGAAAAAACACAGAATCAACCAATCTGGACTCATGGGGCTCACTGAGACTGAACTGGCCATCACAGAGCCTGCATGGGTCTAACCCAGGCCCTCCGCATGTATGTTATGTTTCTGTAACTTGATGTTTTTATGGGACTCCTAACAGAGGAGCGGGGATGTTTCTGATCCTTTTGCCTGAAGCCTTGAACTCCTAGGTTGCCTTGTCCAGCCTTAATATAAGGGGAGATGCCTAATCTTATTGTAACTTGATGTGCCATGTTTGGTTGCTATCCCTGAGAGGCCTTCCTTTTCCTGAAGGAAAGCAGAGGAAAATTGATAAGGAGAAGGGGTGGGGCTTGGAGGAGAGGAGGGAGGAGAAACTGGTCAGGACCTGTTGAGGTGACCTTCCTTTACATCTCATGAGGATGAGTCTCTGTGTTTTCATTTTTGATTGCTGTACCAGCAGCAACCTAAGTGCTGGCAGGATTTTGGTGTTGTCATTTCTATGGCCCATCACTGAGTTTTCTATATGTGAATGCTTGTCCTTCACCTGCACAAAAGTTGAAGGTTAGGCAATCCTCACTGTCTTAAGGCAATCCTAAGAGATGGAGGGGAAGATGTCTTGCTGTTGGTTGGTTCAAACTGAAAGATGGTTTTGCAAAATAAAGAACTGACAACCAGACCTGGGGCAGGTAGTATGGGGGCTGGACTTCTGGGCAGGAGAAAGAGGAGATGTGGGAGTCTCCAAAGGGCAGAGGAGGGAGACAGATGGAGCATGAAGCAGTGAGTGAGAACCACATGGGGAGATGGATGGTGGATAAGTTGGGTTAAGTTAGATAGTCTAGATGACAGACAAAGTCAACAGCTTTAAACTACGTAAAAGTCTCCACAAAGTCCTGCAGTATTGATGCAATATATGAGAGAGTTAATTAATTTAAGAGAATAATTTTAATATAATGTGTCTGTTGAGCTCACCAATTTTATCTGTCCTTTGTGTTGCCTTCGTTCCTTCAGCTCTGTCTGTTGAACACTTTCTGTTTCTGTTGACTGCTCCTGTCCCATGGTGAGCATCTCCGTGTGCTCATGGCTTGGTGTCCTGTCATCCCGTGTGCTCATGCCTTGGTGTCCTATCATCCGTGTGCTCATGGCTTGGTGTCCTGTCATCCCATGTGCTCATGGCTTGGTGTCCTGTCATCCCATGTGCTCATGGCTTGGTGTCCTGTCATCCCGTGTGCTCATGGCTTGGTGTCCTGTCATCCCATGTGCTCATGACTTGGTGTCCTGTCATCCCATGTGCTCATGGCTTGGTGTCCTGTCATCCCGTGTGCTCATGGCTTGGTGTCCTGTCATCCCGTGTGCTCATGGCTTGGTGTCCTGTCATCCCGTGTGCTCAGGGCTTGGCGTCCTGTTGATTCATTGGTCTTTCTTCTGTCCTGAGCTGACATAATGTGATTCTTGGCTCATCTCTCTACATTAGGTTGGAAGGGTGGTTTACTATGCACTGCTTTTCTTTTGAAAACTTTAAAAAAAATTTTATACTTTCATGTAAACTTCAGATTCATTTTACAGTTTATGGAGGATTTCTTACTGGAGCTGTTGTAGAATAAGGTCCTTTGGGCGAAACAGCTGCCACCTTCATCAGATCCACTGTGCCTACCTACAAGGGTCCTTCACAGTTGGTCTTGGTGACTATGTCTATTTCTTCAGAAACAGAAGTGCAGTGTGTGTGTGTGTGTGTGTGTGTGTGTGTGTGTGTGTGTGTGTGTGTGATTGGACCCACACTTGAGAATTCAGCTGCCCCTTCCAGGATTTGCATTCAGTACTGTCCTAATTGTATGAAGCCTCAGGGTTTGAGAGGTACTAGAGTTTATGGGGGGGGGGGCGAGTTAGCTGAGAGGAGCTCTGTTTATGTAGCTAGGGGAAGTGTCATCCACACTGGGTAAAGACTTCCTGGTGAAGATGCTTTGGGGCCAGCCATGCTTCCATAAGTAACTTCATCAGTTCTCCGGGCTCTGACAATGCTTACCAATCCAAGGAGGGGATGTGAGGTCAGCAATGCTATAAAGCAGACACACTCATATACTCTTTGTGAACAAAGCAAACTCTAACAGGCAAGCTCCAACCACTTTACATATATACATATATAACTACACACACACATTTGATGGATTTGCATATATGCATATATACATACCTACACACATACACATTTGATGGATGCAGCAAAGCTCTAAGAACTTCCCACATATACATAGACAGATATAACACATTCATACCCTGAATGGATGGAGCAAACAAAGCTTCAGCCACTTTACATATATATACATACACACATTTATAGTGGATGGTGCAGACTCCAACAAGCAGGCTCCAATAAGGTTAATTTTTCTCTTACAGATTTTTCTCCCAGAAAAATCTATCAAGATTCGTAGAAATTACAATGTGATTACATTTTATTTTTCTTTTAGTGAATGATTATGAGAAAACTGTATGTTCCCCAACACCTTTACATAAAAAACATTATGTAGTACAGGTAAAGAAAACAAATTATTCCCAAGAGCCATGTACATTCATAACTAAGCACCTTATTGTTGATTAACAAAGTGCGAGCAAGCAAGGTAATTTTTCCAGCCAGTTTTTCTTACTGGTAGGCAGCAGTTTGCAGTTACAAAGAAAGGATCAATTATTATTATTTATCTTAAAATGTAATCTTATGAAAATCTTAAAAGAATTACAAATCTAAATGCTTATATATATAAAAAATCTTCAGGTGCATATGTACTCATCAGCAATTATTATTAAATTATATCAGGAAGCTAAGGGCAAAAATGGGTACAAGAAATTAATCACCATTTAAATCACCAGTCTGGCTTCAGTAAGAGTCGCATCAGCCAATGCTAGTTAGACTGCCATTGTTCTTGACCCCTGACCTCAAAACTCCCTAGCTCAACTATAAGAGTGTGCTTTTCTGAACTTCAAATTGTTCTCTAAGAATTTCTTCATCAAAGTCACTAAAAAAAAACATCTTAACCTAGCTTCACTATTTTTTCCAAATTCTTTCTAAGGATGATGGTCATTGCTGATAGTTTACATTTCTAAGTTTTTTCCTAGGGTGGTGTACTGGCTAGTTTTGTGTGTCAACTTGACACAAGCTGGAGTTTATCACCGAGAAAGGATCTTCAGTTGAGAAAATACCTCCATGAGATCCAGCGATAAGGCATTTTCTCAATTAGTGATCAAGGGGGGAGGGCCCCTTGTGGGTGGTACCATCTGTGGGCTGGTAGTCTTGGGGTCTATAAGAAAGCAGGCTGAGCAAGCCAGGAGAAGCAAGCAAGCCAGTAAGCAGCATCCCTCCATGGCCTCTGCATCAGCTTCTGATCCCTACCTGCTTGAGTTCCAGTCCTGACTTCCTCTGGTGATGAACAGCAGCATGGAAGTGTAAGCTCAGTAAACCCTTTCCTCCCCAACTTGCTTCTTGGTCATGATGTTTGTGCAGGAATAGAAACCCTGACTAAGACAAATTGGTACCAGCATAGTGGGGTATTCCTGTGACAACCTGACCATGTTTTGGAGAGGACTGTGAAAGGACTTTGGAACTTTGGGCTAGAAGATCCATTCGGTGTTAACAGTTTTGTGGGATGTTGTGTGGGAGCTTGGAAGATAATGTTGAGAACAGTGCAGAAGATGGAGGCCTGGCTTGTGAGATTTCAGAGGGAAGATTAAAGACTCTTATCAGGGCCATTGCTAGTCTGATTTAAGATTCTGTAGTTTTGGTTAGCTGGGGCTGAAGAAATCAGCTGTGATTAACAAAATACCAGAACTACCAAAGCAAGACCATTGCATTACTGGGACTATTGATGCTGGTTAGCTGGAGCTGAGACATTGGCTGTGATTGAAAAGAGACCAGCATCATTGAGGTGACATCTTCTGGGAGGTGTTTTCTGAGAGCACAAAAGAGGCTGTGTTCCAGAGATAGCCAAGGTTGTACCTTGTGCTGTTGCAGGACTTGGTAATGTGTAAGAGTCACCCAGGAGGTACTGGTTTTGAAGGCATGAAGGAGTC
>JAPYYD010005911.1:0-11634 GCA_028551405.1 Uromys caudimaculatus
GATATGTGCTTTATTTTTCTGATGAAGCAGGATGCCATGTTGAAGCATAATCAGTGAGGAACTTTCCACAAGAAAAGAAAACAGATTCACCAGAAGATATTTCGAGAGACGGCACTTGATATAATGTAAAAACTAGTATGTTTGTTCCAGTTAGATATACAATTTTGAAGTCATTCCTATTACTACTGATCCCATGCTGATTTTTTGGGTTTCTTTTATTTTGTTTTCACAAAGATTAATACATAAAAGTATAACTGATTTTCCCCATTTGCATTATTTCACACTTAATTTATAGCTGCCACAGAAATTCATGATTTGTGTAATTGAACCATATTTGAGTCTTGTTCTTCTTATCAATTCTATATTTAATATTAGGGGATCCTTGTCTCCAAGTCACTACTTACATAGGATTTGTCATTTAATAACATGTGTTTATACCCATTTAAATTTTTCTACTGCAGTTGTTTCAATGTTTTAAATGAAAACAATGAGTAATGAAAGAAAAATTGGGAGGTAAAGGAAAGAAAAAAAAGCAAGATAAGGAAGAACAAAGAGAGTAGAGGAGAAGAGGAGAGAAGGAGTGAGAACGATAGGAAAGAAGGGAAGAAGGAATGGAGGGAGAGAATGGACATATGAAATCATTTTTATCATAATTTCTTTGACATTTCTAAAAATACTACTGCAATATTTTTCAGTAGATTGACAGTTCTTTCATGCAACCTGAAATTCTGTCCCAGAGCTTGTTAGTGTGGACTTCATTCTTTTATTCACTAATTAAAGTCAAAAGCCTCTTCTGACATAGATGACACCAATAGTTTGAGGCAGACCTTTGGTATGTCTAACTAATTTATTGATTACCACTGGTAACAGATAATGTGCCAGGAATTTAAGAGGTTTGATATATTGCCATGTAATTGCCATGTCCTCTTTTCTTCTTCAGTTATCTATCAGTTTTCATAACCAATTCATTTATATAAAATGCAAATATTCTGTCACAGTTTTAGGGGAATATGGCATGAATGTGGCAAGACAAGCATGTGGAGATCAGAGGAAAACTTGAAGTGTTTCGTTCTTTTCTTGTAGCATGTGAATTTTTAGGAATTAGACTCAGGTTTTTAATTTGGCAGTAAGGACCTTATTCAGTAAGCTTATTAACATATTGAATAATACCTAAGAAAGATGAAATTATTTTAAAATACTGTGTACTATATAATGGTGCATGGATCTTTTTCTCTGTATGATCTTATTTCAGCATGTTGAACAACTAAAATAGCTTTCTACAACACTGCTCTTAACATGTTTTTCCTCAGTGTTTATGCTTATGTTGTGAAATCAATTTCCCATTCTATAGGAGAGTAGATTATAGCAAATCATTTTACCAAATAGCTGAAAGACCTAGATCTCTACACTTGGATCTTGTGCACTCTTAGTAATAGAAAGTTTGATTATCTGGAGTGTCAGAGAAACTTTTACCTTCTCAAATATTTTTGTTAATTCTTTTGAAAAGTCTCATGTTCTCCAAACTATTCTCATAATTGTGAGGATGACTTGCAGGTTGCTACAGTACACTATATCTCTAGCTCATACTCCTACTTTTGATTCAACTTGTATTTTAATTGAATTTAAAATGAAAATAAGAAATGGAATGCCGGAATGAACTAACTGTTAGAGCTGGTGGCTTTAAGCACAACATGAGTTCACCAGTGCATGAACACATGTCTTCCACTGGATTCTATATTTGTGCTTTGGCATTTATACCATCAGTTGATAAATGAAAGGGGGCAGGTTGTGCTTTGACTCCAAGAATCTTTGCTATTTTCTTAGTACTATGAATAGTTACCTTCTGAATGACTTTAAAATGGCTGTCTGAGATTTCAGCATGGAGAATGTCACTGATGGATCTCTTTTCATCCTAAGGGGCCTCATACACAATGCTGGACTTCAGATAATTCCTATTTTCCTATTTCTAATGATTTTTCTTTTCACACTCATGGGAAACATAGGACTGATTACAGTAGTCATTCGGGATCCTCAGTTCCACAACCCAATGTCCTATTTTCTAGGTGTTTTATCATTCATCGATGCTTGCTTTTCTATCATTATCACCCCCAAAATGTTAATTGATTATTTGTCAAAGAGGAAAGTCATTTCATTCCTTGGATGTACAGTACAAATGTTTCTTGCTGTGAGCTGTGGAACCACAGAGTGTTTTCTCTTGGCTGCAATGGCTGATGACTGCTATGTAGCTATATATAATCCACTTCTATATGCCATGAACATGTCACCCAGAGTCTACATGTCACTCATCATTGCCTCCAATGTTGGTGGAATTCTGCATGCATCTATCCATACAGCAGCCACTGCTAGACTGTCTTTTTTAAATGTTTTTTTTTTCTTTTTTTCAAGACAGAGTTTCTCTGTGTAGTCTTGGCTGTCCTGGAACTCACTCTGTAGACCAGGCTGGCCTTGAACTCAGAAATCCACCTGCCTCTGCCCCCTAAGTGCTGGGATTAAAGGCGTGCACCACCACTGCCTGGCTAGCCCGTCTTTTTGTGAAATTAAGCATTTTTCTGTGACATTCCTCCACTACTGTCTATTTCTTGCTCTGACACTAAAATGAATGAGCTTCTGCTCTTCATCTTTGTGAGCTCCATTGAGGTAGTCACTATCTTGATCATCATCATCTCTTACAGTTTCACCCTGTTTGCCATTTTGAAGATGCATTCTGCTGAGAGGAGGCATAAAATGTTCTCTTCATCTCACCTCACTGGAGTCTCCATATATTATGGAACTATCCTCTTCATGTATATGAGACCAAGTTCCAGCTATGCATTGGAGCATGACATAATAGTGTCCACATTTTATTCCACTGTGGTTCCCATGCTGAATTCCATCATCTACAGTCTACAATAAACAAAAAAAAGTTTATGTCCAAAAAATAAAACTTTTACTTTAACCCCTCAATAAAACAAATATTTAGTTTTAGTGTCTTCTTATCACTGATTAAGGTTGAAATTTTTATTGCAGTTCAACTGAATTTTTTTTGTTTTGTTAAGATTTTAAAGATCAAAATCAACTCTAAATGGATCAATGACCTCAAAATAAAACCATACACATTGACTGGACAGAAAAAAAATGAAACAAAACAAAACCGGGGAACAGCCATATGCCCATTCGCATAGGAGATAACATTCTGAATTCAGACAACCCTGTAGGAGGACCAGCAGTCTCGACTAACCTGGATCATCAACCAGGCAGCATACACCAGCTGGTATGAGGCCCCTAACACATATACAACAGAGGACTGCTGGGTCTGGGTTTAGTCAGAGAAGATGTACCTAACTCTCAAGAGATAGGATGATCCAGGGAATTTAGAGGTCTGGTGGCGTGAGGGGCAGGGATTGGGGTGTGGGAACATCTGGTGGAGACAGGGTTGTGGGGAAGAGATATGGGTTGTGGAACAGTCGAGGGTGAACCGGGAGGGGAAAAATCTGAAGTTTGAAATAAGTAAGTAAATAAATAAATAAATAAATAAATAAATAAATAAATGATTAAAAAATAAAGAGGAATAAAAGAGTGTTTATATGTAAACAGAGAATTCTCAATAGAGGAGACTCAAATGGCTGAGAAACACTTAACGAAATGTTCAGTATGTTCAGTTCAGAGAAATACAAATCCAAGCTACTTTAAGATTCCAGTTTACACCTTTCAGAATGAGGATGATCAGTAATTCACGTGACAGCTCCTGCTGGTGAAGATGTGGAACATGGGGAACATTACTTCACTGCTGGTGGGAATGTAATCTCTTCTAGTCACTGTAGATATCAATATGGCCATTCCTCAAATAATTTGGAATCACTTTACTCAAGACTCAGTTATAGTACTCTGGAGAATATACCAAAAACTAAACAAAACAAGACAAAAAATCTTGGGGCATACCCATCCTACCACAAGGACATTTGCCCATCTATGTTTCTTACAACTTTATTCATAATAGTCAAACACTGAGAATAACCTATATGTCCTTCAGTCAAAGAGTGGATGAAGAAAATGTGTTACATTTATACAATAGAGTATTAACATGCTGTTAGAAAATCTTTCATGAACCTTTCAGGCAAATGAATAGAAATAGAAAAAAAAAAGTCTGACTGAGTAAGGTAAGTAAGACCCAATAAGACAAGTATGGTATGCATTTACATATGTGAATTTGAGCTGTTAAACAAATGATATTCAATCTACAATGCAAAGACACAGAGAGTTTAAGTAGAAAGTTGTCAGGAAGGAGGGCATGTGGGTTGGGAGTGGGGGTGCGTGGAGATTCATGTAAAGGGAAAATAGAAGAGATTTTGTAGTACTGGGGGGTGGAGGTGAGGAGAGGAGTGTCAGGGTTCACATGGCAAAAGATTTAGGGTGAGACTTTAGGGAAAGACTACTGGCATGAGACAGTACTTAGAGTCTGTGTGGACACCTATTGCAATTGACATTTTTGGACAAGGGGTTTCCATGAAGATGCCTAATCAACCCAGGCTGATGCTGGGACAGAGAATTGCTCCCTGAATACTGGCAGCTTGATCTTATTGCACTGTACAACATCTATATGGCTCTCTCAAACTACAAAAGTTAACCTACAGCATTCATGAAGCCTTTACCTTTACTTTCTAGTCTCTTTGGTACTTTGCATGTTATGGAAAGAAAAACCTAGATACAAACCCAGTCATGTAACTTCTAACCTACAATATGACCTGCCTGGAAGATATGCTGGGACAATTTTGGTACAGAACTTGTGGGCTTGGCCAACCAACATCTGTCTTACCTTGAGTTTCACTCCAAGAGAAAAATCCATATTCTACCCATCCTGGATGACCAGGATCTGGAGACAAGATAGCTCAGACATCTAGAATATAACCAAACATGGCTACGGAAAAAATGTAATGATTCCCAATAATATTCTGCTATACTCATAGATTGATTTCTTGTCAGTCACCATTAGAGAGGCTTCTCTGCAGCGAGTGGAATTAGGTAAAGAAACCCATAGCCATGCTTCATATGGAGAGAGAGTCTAGATTATAGGTCTCTACTTGGGTCCCCACTCTATTCTCTACTGGGAACAACATGGAAGAGGAACAGGAAAGATTGTAGGAATCAGAGGGGATAAATAACTCTATTGGAACATGGCCCTGTGATTCTACTAAGCAAGGCTCACATGGACTCACAGAGGGTAAAGAAGAAAGGATCATGTCTGCAAGGATCTGTACCAGGTTCTCTACATATGTTATTGTTGTTAGCTTGATGGTTTTGTGAGACTCCTAACAATAGGAGGAGGTGTGTCTCAGACTCTTTAGCTTACTCTTAGGACACTTTCCATCCTAATGACTTGCCTTGTCTAGTCTATGTACAAGGGTATTTGCCTTGTTTTTTTGTACTTTGTTTTGTTGTATTTGCTTTTTGTTTCTTTGAAACCTCCTCTTTTCTGAATGTAAGCAAAGGGGGAATAGATCAGGCAGAGAGGGGAAGTGAAGATGAGCTCAGAGGAAACTGTAGTTAAGATATCTTGTACAAGAGAAGAATCTATTTTCAATAAAAATAAGTATTGATCATAATTATCACTCTACCTATTTCTTTTTTATAAGTGAAACAATTATATACTATTTTTATGTTATCTACTTCATACACTAATTTACATTCTTGCACACATCTTCATGCAACCTGATATTAACTGCTTAATTAATTTTCTCTGTTTAAAGTAATATAAAATACAATATAAAAATGACTTAATCTGCTAAAAAATACATGGAACTAGGCACTTTGTAAAATGTCCCCACAAAAAGGGCCATGGTACATAAAATTCAAATGGTAAAAAATTGGGTATATAATATAATTACAAAAATGTTCAAGTGTGACCAAAGTATGTGCTTGTACACAGAATAAGATGATTGAGAAACTGATATTTCTGTTATCATTGTAATCAATAGAAATATTTTCCTCAGTCTTCTTCAGGTTAGACATGGCAAATTATGGGTTATGAGTGCATTTCTTCTGATAATTTTCTCCATGATTTGCAATGCCAAATTATTCTCACTGTCTGCATATATTCTCATTTTATCTCATTGCTTCTGTAAGTCATATGATTATGAATACACTCACATTCATAGGAAAACCATAGTGATTATACAATTATGAATGTATGTGTATAATTTGTATACACTTAAGTGCACACTGAGATCCACACCTTTATTGAAACTTTAAGGATGTATAATCCTGTATACCCATGAAGTCCAAATTGTATAAAGCACATAGTTGTAATATATGTTGCATCATTATATTCTATCCAACCACACTAATCAAATATCATCAACTTATAATAAAATAGATAAGAACCTAATCTTAGTGTACTTTTTCTTAATAAGTGTTGCTTAATTTCACTTGCTGGCCATTTCCTGCTTCATTCTATCTATGAATTTGAAGCAGGTTAAGATCAAGATTCTGATATCTCAGACTGGGTCCTTAAATCCATGAGTTTTATTATCACTGTGCTAATTTTGGAACATGAATATCTTCATGATTTACTTCATCATCCATTGCACTGACATGAGTAATACTGCTGAGCTAGACTGTGGCACAAGCCTCTATTATCATCACTTAGGAGGCTTAGTCAAGAGAATGATTCGTCTGAGGCCAATGTAGTCTACATGGTAAGACACTGTTATGACAATAATTCTTCAATTATGCACAAAATTAGTAATATTTACAAATATGTGTACTTAACTCTCACCACACACACACACACACACACACACACATACACAGAGAGAGAGAGAGAGAAAGAGAGAGAGAGAGAGAGAGAGAGAGAGAGAGAGAGAGAGAGAGAAAGAGAAACGGAGAGACAGAGACAGAGACACAGAGAGACAGAGAGTTCTAATCATCAGAAGTAGTTGTCTGGAAGTTACAGTTCCTTCTCAGATTGACTGAGGCTCCTTTCATTTTTAGTTGATTCTACAAAGAGGTTGTATAATATTCACTACACAGCCTTAAGTTTTATTTTATTTTGACATATGACAACCTGTGTTGTATTGTACATGCCACCGTCCCTTGGGTTTCTAGCCAAAAAAAGGAGTCATTTCTACCTATTTGTGGATATTAATTTCATTATAAATCAAGAAAAAACTCACAAGAATCTTTCACTTTGATTATACCTGTAGTAATTTCTTTTCCAACAAAAAAAAAATTAGCTATTTTAAAATCACATTTACATGTTTTCATACTTTTTTGGGGGGGTATGCGACAGTACCTTATCTGGCCAGTTGTAAAATACTTTAAAAGAAATTTTATTTTATTGATTGAGATTTATTCAAGTTTAACTGCAACCTTCTTTGCTGCAGTTGCTGGATTGGGTGTTGGGATGAAATGTTTTTGTTCTTACTAAAGAGCACATTTGACTCTGTTATGAATATATAAAATTAACTTTATTTCACCTAATTGTAGGGTTTTTATTATACTCAAAACAGACTCAATCTTTATATTCTCATAATATGTTTTTAAATAAAAATTAATATTCACAGAAAAATGAAGCAAGTTGTGCCAGTGTCATCTTTTGCTGAAAAAAGATAAAATCTCACAGGAAAACAAAACCTCAGTCATCTTCATGATGCTATAACATGCTTCTCAGGTTGAGACTGTTCAGTGCACTTACTGAAGACTGATGCACACCTGATATAAAATACATGAAACTAAGGTCTTTGGGAAGTATCCTTACAAGTCAGGCCATTGTACATGAAATTCTAATGGCAAAATATTGGATATATAATAAAATAATTGTGAAAATATGCAAGTGATACCAAAATCTGCTCTTGTACACAAAAATAATATGATTGAGAAAACTCATATTTATGTTTAAAAAATCCTGCTAAGTGAAAATTGCCTGTACTGACTAATGCCAAGTTTATTAGAGTCTAATGCTTTTATTGAATACATTTTATTCAGAAATGACAATTTTCAATTTAAAATATCTCTCATGAAAGCTTTTGGCACTTTATCCTTGATACTGTCACTGATAAAGCTATAAAATATACATGTATGTATGAATAATATGTTTTCTTTTCCAGAGCACTAAGAAATTATCGGATATGGACATTGTAATTCTTATAACTATAGTCCATAGATACATATCTTCCTAAAGTTTTTAATATTTATTTACAATATGTTTTAAGTGTAGTCATAAATAAACACATGAACATATTCATTGTTTTAATCAGACTTCTTGGGGAAACCCAAAAGCTTTGCTGAATTATTTCCTGAACTTTGATTTTTGAAAGCATGCCAAATAATCATTCTGGAAAATTGGTCCCTGAAGAAGTCCACATATTGGTGACACCCATTGTCCTTCGACAGTGGCAGAGATAAAAGTTCTGTAACTCCTCAGCTTTTGTCCACAATAACACTTTGACGTGCTTTTGAATCACATCTGCCTAAGAAATTTTCCATTTTGTTGATACTCAAGAATAATTTCCAGGGTGACATAACTCTGAATTAAAAAAAAATGAATGGACAAATATACAAAGACATAGATCACCTACAATGGATATGCTGCAGAACAGAAATATTTGTGTCTTTAATCATATTTCATATATTATTCATAAGAAAAATTAGGAATTAACATAATTTTGGATATGTGATATTGAAAGATTCATTCATTTGCTTTTATTGGTATTGTTTTCCATGCACAATCTCTGGCTCACAGTAAGTATTGATAAAGTTGGCAAGGTTTGCAACTTTTTAGATGATATAAGGGCTTTACTTTAAAAAAATAAGCACTTAGCATTTGTGCCTTAACTAAGTAAATATCAAAATTTGTGCAAACAACCACAAAACATTTATTAAGAGTCTATGAGTGGTGACTTTAATTTTAGAACATATTTGAGGCTTCATTGACCGGAAGAGAATGCATACAATCTCCATTAATGCATATATATTATCAAGTACACTATTAAAGTCTATCAAAACTAAAATCTGTTTGTAGTTAATTATGACTGACATCAACAATTAATGAACAGGAAATAATCTGCAAGGTAGTTTTTTCTTCTTATACATAATAGGTAAGAAATTATGATTAAATGAACAGTCATATGCAGGATGCAAACTCTTATTCTTGCTCCTTTGAACAAAACTATACAGAAAACACTAAAGAGGAATCATTCATTTGAACTCGGTTCTGGCAAGTTGTTTGACCTTTCCAGATTCCTCATTTAAAATGGATCCATGACAGTAGTACCTATAGACAAATATTCAATACAAATTATGGTACTACTAAAGGAAATCCTTTATAATAGCACTATGGTAATTAAAACCGTGAGTTATGCCACCTCTTAGTGTAGCCTAACTAAATATGAGTTTTTTTACCTCTTAACTTTAATATTTATTCATCCTCGTACTGTAAAAGAAAAATCAATATTGAGCTAACAAAAATAACAAACATACCAGCATATACATTTAAAGAAAACTCCTATTTAAAGTTAATCAAGCTGAGAATCACCTTTTATTTTATTTTTTTTTCAGTTTTAGGGTCATTTACAATGAACACCTGGAATTACACAGAAGAGTCTGACTTCATCCTCATGGGACTGACAGATTCCAAAGAGATACAGCTGGTCCTAGCTGTGCTGTTTCTCCTGATATACCTGGTCACTGTGCTGGGGAACACAGGCATGATGCTGATCATTCGTCTGGATGCTCAGCTTCACACTCCAATGTACTTCTTCCTAAGCCATTTGTCATTCCTTGACCTCAGTTACTCAAGTGTCATCACACCTAAAACTTTACAGGATCTACTGACTTCCACCAAAATCATATCCTTTATTGGCTGTTTCACTCAGATGTATGCTTTTGTCCTCTTGGCTGCTGCTGAATGTTTTCTTCTTGCTTCAATGGCCTATGATAGATATGTGGCTATCTGCAACCCTTTACACTACCCAGTTATCATGTCCAGGAGATTCTGTAGTACCCTTCTCACTGGTTCCTATATGATTGGAACTGTGGACTCCACTATTAACATACTTTGTATGAACACCTTATATTTCTGCAGACCCAAGGTAATCCATCACTTTTTTTGTGATACATCCCCAATTTTAGCGCTATCTTGCAATGATACCCGTTACATTGAAATCATTACGTTCATCTTTGCTGGTTCCACGCTAGTGGTCTCTCTTATCACAATATCTGCATCCTATGTGTCCATTCTCTCTACTATTTTGAGGATCAATTCTACTTCAGGAAAGCACAAAGCCTTCTCCACTTGTGCCTCTCATCTCCTAGGAGTCACTGTCTTTTATGGTACTTTGATTTTTACTTATTTGAAACCTAGTCATTCCTACTCCTTGGGAAAGGATCAAGTGGCTTCTGTTTTCTATACTATTGTGATTCCCATGCTGAACCCACTCATTTATAGTCTCAGAAACAAAGAAGTGAAAAGTGCTGTCCATAGAGTTATCAAAAAGCAAGAAGACTCAAGGCTTAAATTCAGAGTGACACTAAGTGATTAAGCTATTGTTTTCTGTAATATATATGTATATGCATGTATATATATCCTTTTTTTGTCTCTCTAAATGTACCAGTCAACATGATTTTTATCTCTATATCTCTGTGGAGATTCTTTTACACAATCACTACCTTGATCATTTATAGGAATATGGTTCCTAAAATTTCTTATTTTTGGAAATCAGGAAACACATTAGTAATGGTTTAAATAAGCATATATTACTTATAGCCTGAAAAGATAACTTTGACACAATACCAATATCTTCAGTATCATTATTTTGTAGTATATGAATTAATGAGACTGCTATTAAATAATTAACAATTCTTTGACTATTAAAGCCTCATTTTCCAAGATTCATAATATAAGTAGTAATGCTAGGAGCATGTGATAGAAAAATAAGTTAAATGTATTAGAATATATTCATAGTAAACACAATGCTATTAATTATAATTAAGATTTAATTTTTAATAATTTATGCTCATGTTTTTTTAAGAATACCCACTGTGTTTTCAAGTACATTTACATAGCTCACTAAAATAGTAGAAAAGCTATAACCTGTAATTCTTGAATATTGATTTTATAATATACATTATATTAGTAACTTTTCATGTGTTGTTTGTGATCACTAAAGCTGTCTTTGGAAGTTGTGTTAATCTATCTCATTTCAGAGTCATGGATGTTTGTCTCAAAGCATCTGCCAAAGCCTGAAGTACAGTCTTGTTCTCATAAGACTGCAATAGGGATGTGAGAGAATAGGAAATAGACAAACTGTGCCATTGGGAACCAATAGAACTTTAACCATTTGCAAAAGATATTACTGCTGTTTATGCTAAGAAATAAAAGTGCTCACCACTGGAAAAAAGAAACTGAATGCTGTTTCTTGAAACAAGAGTTAAACTGGGAACACAGGATGACTGTCTTAATTTTCTTAGTCTGTTTCTAAATAGACTCACTCATTTCAAACAAATACTTATGCCTTCTTAGAACATTCTCTGGAATGTACAGCAAATTTAGAATAAGCCATTAAAGTGAATTCTGTTAACAAAAGTATTGTTTGCTAGGTCTTGTAAAAATTTGGAAATAATTAAAGATTTTTAAGGAAT
>JAPYYD010005912.1:0-11634 GCA_028551405.1 Uromys caudimaculatus
TTTCACCATTTAGCTGGAAGTTTCTTCTCTTTCTAGTGAAGTTCACAGTCTCCTTGTCTGCCAGAGATGTCCTCAATGGCTGAAGACCTAAGAGGTAGCCATAATGTTTTAGCAGGTTCTTTTGTAATGACAGATGCACACCCTCACAATTTTCCTCTTAGAAATAGTCCTAAAACATAAGCAGAATACGAAACTGTGTTTAAGGGTGTATGAATTAAGCATGATAGATGCATGAAACAGATTTTTACACATATTGAGCTGAAGAAAAATAAGAATTAATAGATTAATAAATATCAGGTTCACGGATTCCCCATATATGATTAGGGTAACCATTAATAAAATGTGTATCTACATGTGAATTGTAAGAAGGTTAGACAATTATCATTATCAGAAATTCAGTGTGTATGAGAAAACCTGTTAGATCATCAGCAGGATTCTGATTTTCTATCTTTCAGTTTAATCTACAAATGAAATTTGACTATTCACAGAGTTATATAAGACTTTCAAAAACTGACCATTTGTTTAATTTAGAATGATATAGTAAAGATCAAATCCATGTAAATGTCATCAGGTCCTTCCCTGAGTTACTGATTGAGCAAGAATAGTAAGGTAAGAAGTTAGTATTCTATGGTTCATATGGTGTAAATAAATCCATTCCTAAGGTTTATCCTTTTGTGCTATAATACATGAGGGAGACAATTTTTTGAGAAAATTAGAAATTTCAAAGGTAGTGAACGACATACGTGATACACAAATGCCTCTTTTATTTTGGGTTCAAATAGCTATGCTTTTTCCTTTGGACAATGAGCTTCTTGAGATCATGGGCAAGGACTGAGCAATCTGCTTCTTTTTTTAGCATTTTACAAAAATATGTTGGTGCATATAAACATGTGGGTTTTGTTGATGTTGTACTGGAAATACCAAATAATCCTCATGCATCTGGGAGTACTTGGTAAACTCTCTTCTTGTTGTACCCTAGCTTGCTTAGATTGTAAAGTTTACTTTTTCATGAGTTTCTTAAATCCACATCAGGAAATTATGCAAATATAAGGTTGGGTGGTTTTCAAGATCCTCAGTACATATTTCAAGGTCAGTTTCAGACTATGGAGGACACTTATGTAAAGGAAATTCCAGTATATGTGCTGAGATTGTCACTGTTAATCATAGTTGTGCAAATTAATGCTCAAGGGACCCAAAATTGAACAGGGATCTTTCCTACTTTTATTGTTGTCTCTTCAATATTTTTATGGACTATGTCTCGTGCTTTATCTAAGTTTTCTTCTTCTGGAAACCAAGGATTTAATGAGAAACAACTTTCAAGTAATCTAATAGTTGTGGGCTTAATGTTAGTGCTCCTCCTTTCCTTAAAAATGATGAACAAAGTCTTCCCTACTTTCTGCTCCATTATTCTCACTAACATACTTCTTTGAAAGTCCCTCTTCAATTATCTCATAAGCAACTTTAGGTCCCTGATTCTGGACATCACTAATTTTGCTACTCTAGAGCCTGAGAGACTTGGGAAAATGGGACTGATAAATGATGCATACTAAAATTTCATGAAATAGCGGAGTTTATTGAGTACATCAGGCAATTTATACTCTGAGAGATAAGAAGACTCACATGTGTGTGAATATGAGTCACAAGCACAAATCATTTTTGGGAAAAATATTTTTCATAGATACATATGAATAATAACATTAGCTGAAGTAACTCCTATCCCCTACACTGGGGAGTAGCATGAAACCATTCTAAGAACATTCTAAGAACAATTCCATATTTTTGAAGAAACTGATCACAATCCATTTCTTGGACTGTTTTCTGACAGGAGAGGACACTACATACTCATCAAAGACATAATCGACCAGACAACATTAAAATTCTTAACATCTATACACAAACATCAAGGCCTCCACGTTTGTAAAAGTAAGACTCTGACACCTTAAATGACATAGTGACTCCTACCTAATCATAGTGGAAGAAATCAAAACCTGACCTGCATCAATAGACAGATCATCCATAGAAAAATTAACAGAAAAATACTGGAATTAACAGACATTATAAACCAAAAGGACTCAACAGATATTTAAAGAACATTTGACAAAACAAACATACAAACAAACAAACAAAAATAAACAAAAACACAAAGAATATGCTTTCTTGTCTTCACCTCAGGGAATTTCTTCAAAGTGACCACATATTCAGGTATAAAGCAAGTCTCAATAGAAATAAGAATATTGAAATGACATCCTGCATCTTATCAGTCCATCATTGATTACATTTGGATTTCAATAATAGAAACAACAGAAAGCTAACGAACTCCTGGAAACTAAACAACTTTCTCCTGAATGAAAATGAGTCAAGGCACTGGGTTGAACCTGTGCCCAGAGCAGATCTGAGGCGCTGGTTCTGCACCCACACCCACAACATTAAGAGGTATCTTGACTTCCAGGTGCTCTGAAATTCCCAGGATTACAGATGAGGCCACAACTTCTGCCTCAAAACCCATCATAACTAGGAGCCCCCAGGATCCAGGGATGCAGGAACCCCTGCCCAGCCAGAGGCACAGGTTCCTTCTGGTTTGAACCTGTGCCCAGAGTAGACCTGGGGCACTGGCTCTATACCCACTTCTACAACTCCCAGAGGAAGCTCGACTCCCAGGAGATCATACATACCTAGGATCTCTGGAGCTCTGACATACCCAAGACCAAAGTTGAGGCCAGAACATCTTTTCCGACCCCGGGTGTAACTGGGACCCCCACAGGAACCAGGGAAGCATGAAACCCTGCCTAGCTAGAGGCATGGGTTCCTTCCAGCTTGCACCAGTGCCCAGAGCAGACCCATGACTCTGACTTCCTACCCACTCCTGCAACACCCAGGGAAATCTTGACTCCTAAAAGCTCTGACATACCCAGGATCTCAGAATCCCAGCGACAGCTGGATTCTGAGGAGTTCTGACACAACGAGGGTCACAGAGGAACAGAAACCAGTCAGAGACAGCAAGGGCTGTTAGCACTAGAGATCACCAGATGGCAAGAGGCAGGCACAGGAACATAAGCCACAGAAACCAATGCTACTTTACAACATCAGAACCCAGTTCTTCCAATACATCAAGTCCTGGATTCACTAACACACCTGAAAAGCAAGATTCAGATCTAAAATCCCTTTCTCATGAACATGATAGAGGATTTTTTTTTAGAATTAATTTTTTTTATTACTTTTCTCTCTCTCTTTTTTTTTTAGATGCAACACACATATTTATAAGAAGGACATAAGTAACCCACTTAAAGAAATACAGGATAACACAGGTAAACAAGTAGAAGCCGTTAAAGAGAAAACAAATCTCTGAAAGAAATACAGGAAAACACAACCAAACCAGTGAAGGAATTGAATACAACCATCCAGGATCTAAAAATGGAAATAGAATATTTTTTGAAGTGGAAGGGGTTTATTTGGTTTATACATTCAAAGCACATCCATCATCGAGGGAGGTCAGGTCATTAAGTCAAGTAGGAGCAGAAGCAGCAACCATGAATGAAAGTTCCTTACTGGCTTTCTCTCCATGCCTTTCCCAGCTTTCATTTTTATATAACCCAGGTCCTAGTTCCCATGGATAACATCACCGACAGTGGTCTGAACCCTACCACATCAATCCTCTGTCAAGAAAATGCTTAAAGCCAATCTGATGGAGGCAGTACCTCAACTGCAGGTCCCCTGTCCAGGTGACACAGTTTGTGTTGAGTTGAAAAAACCCAACCAGCACAAGGTTATTCAAGGATCCTTTCTCATCTTTTACATCAAATTGATTATGAAATCCAGGAAGACATTCTTTTTTTTTTGTCATAATATTTAATCAGAGCAATATAAAAATTACTAATAAGCATTATAGGAGAATACATTCGTGTTCTTTTAAACCACCAAAATTGTTCTCAGTTGTTACCATAGCAATAGGAAGTAGATGCAGTTCTTGACATTGTAAGAACCAAGGTAGACTGGAAGGAATTACACTAGACTGAGCCAATGATTCATAAAGTATCCATTTTGTTTCTTTTTCTTATTCACTTTACATCCTGCTCACTGCCCCCTCTCCTTCCCTATGAGCAGGTGAGGGGCCCCAGGTATCCTCCTACACTGGCACTTCAAGTCTTTGCAAAGCTAGGTACTTTATTACCCACTGAGGCCAGACAATGCAGCCTAGCTAGAAGAAAATATCCCAAATTCATGCAACAGCTTTTGGGATAGCCCCTGCTCCAGTTGTTCAGAACCCACTTGAAGACCAAGTTGCACAGCTGTTACATATGTGCAGAGAGACCTAAGGTCCAGCCGGTGTATGTTCTTTGGTTGGTGGTTCAGCTCCAAGGTCCAGGTTAGTCAGCCTTCCTGTGGAGTTTTTATCCCATTAGGGGTTGTAATCCTTTCTCCTATTCTTCCATTAGAGTCCTCAAGCTCCATTCACTGTTCTTCTGTGGGTGTATGTCTCAGTCTGAGTTAGTTGGTGGGTTGGGCCTCTTAGAGGACAGTCATACTAGACTCCTGTCTGTAAGTGTAACAGAGTATCTTTAATAGTATCAAGGATTGGTGCTTCCCCATGGGATGGCAGATATAGAAATATTAAAGAAAACACAAAAGGAGACAACCTTGGATATGGAAAACCAAGGAAAGAGATCTGGAGTCACAAATGCAAGCATCATCAACAGAATACAAGAGATAGAAGAGAGAATCTCGGACATATAAGATACCCTAGAAGACATGCACACAACAGTCAAAGAAAATACAAGAAGCAAAAAGCTCCTAACTCAAAACATTCGAGAAATAGAGGACACAGTGAAAGACCAAACCCAAAATAATCTGCATAGAAGTGAGTGAAGATTCCCAACTCAAAGGGCCAGCAAATGTCTTCAACAAAATTATAGAAGAAAACTTCCCTAACCCAAAGAAAGAGATTCCCACAAACATACAAGAAGCCTACAAAACTCCAAACAGACTGAACCAAAAAAGAAATTCCTCCTGTCACATAATAATTAAAACACCAAATGCACAGAGCAAAGAAAGAATATTGAAAGTGGTAAGGGAAAAAGGTCACATAACATATAAAGGGAGACCCATGAGAATTACACCAGACTTCTCAACAGAGACTGTAAAAGCCAGAATATCTTGGGCAGATGTCACACAGACCCTAAGAGAACAAAAATGCCAGCCCAGACTACAATATCCAGCAAAACTCTGAATTATCATAGACGGTGAAACCAAGATATTCCATGAGAAAATCAAATTTAAATAATACCTATCAACAAATCCAGCCCTACAGAGGATAATAGAAGGAAAACTCCAACATAAGGAGGGAAATTACACCCAAGAAAAAGCAAGAAACCAATCTTCCAACAAACTCAAAAGAACAGAACCACACAAACATAATTCCACCTCTCTCAACAGTAATTGGTCTTTAATATCTCCGAACATCAGTGGACTCAATTCCACAATACAAAGACACAGACTAACAGATTGGATACATAAACAGGAACCAGCAATTTGCTGCATACAGAAAATGCACCTCAGTGACAAAGACAGACACTACCTCAGAGCAAAAGGCTAGAAAAAATTTTCCAGGCAAATGGCCCCAAGAAACAAGCTGGAGTAGCATTTCTAGTAACCAATAAAATCGGCTTACAACCAAAAGTTATCACAAAAGATGGGGAAGGACATTACATATTGGTCAAAGGAAAAATCTACCAAGATGTACTCTCAGTTCTGAACATCTATGCCTTAAATGCATGGGCATCCACATTTGTAAATGAAACATTACAGAAAGTACACATTGAATCTCACACAATAGTAGGAGACTTTAATACCCCACTCTCACCAATGGACAGATCATGGAAACAGTAACTAAACAGAGACACAGTGAAACTAATAGAAGTTATGAACCAAATTGACTTAACAGATATCTACAGAACATTTTACCCTAAAACAAACCAAAAGAAATAATCTCAGCACCTCATGGTACCTTCTCCAAAACTGACCATATAATAGGACACAAAACAAGCCTGAATCGATACAAGAAGATTGAAATAAACCAATGCAACCTATCAGATCACCACAGATTAAGGCTGGTCTTCAGCAAAAACAAATACAACAGGAAGTGTACATACACATGGAAACTGAACAACTCTTTATCCATGATAACTTTGTCAGGGAAGAAATAAAGAAAGTAAAGACTTTTTAGAATTTAATGAAAATGAAGGCACAACATACCCAAACTTATGGGACAAAATGAAAGCAGTTCTAAGAGGAAAACTCATAGCTCTAAGTGCTCCATAAAGAAATTGGAGAGAGCATACACTAGCAGCTTAACAGCACAGCTGAAAGCTCTAGAACAAAAAGAAGCAATACATTCAAGAGGAGTAGATGGCAGGAAATATCAAACTCAGGGCTGAAATCAATCAAGTAGAAACAAAAAGAACTATACAAAGAATCAACAAAACTAGGAGCTGGTTCTTGAGAAAATCAACAAGGTAGATAAACTCTTAGCCAGACTAACCAGAGGGCACAGAGACAGAATCCAAATTAACAAAATCAAAAATGAAAGTGAAGACATAACATCAGAAACTGGAGAAATTAAAAAAATTATCAGATCCTACTACAAAAGCCAAACTCAACTAAACTGTAAAATCTAGATGAAATGGATGATTTTTTAGACAGATACCAGGTACCAAAGTTAAATCAGGATCAGATAAACAATCTAAACAGTCCCATAACCCCTAAAGAAATAGAAGCAGTTATTAAAAGCCTCCAAAAAAATCCCCAGGATCAGATGGTTTTAGTGCATAATTCTATCAGACCTTCAATGAAGAGCTAATACCAATATTTCTCAAACTATTTCATAAAATAGAAGCAGAAGGAACACTACTTAATATATTATATGAAGTCACAGTTACATTGATACCTAAACCACACAGAGATCCAACAAAGAAAGAAAACTTCAGACCAATTTCCCTCATGAGTATTGATGCAAAAATACTCAATAAAATTCCAAAAAACTGAATCCAAGAACACAACAAAACGATCATTCACCATGATCAAGTAGGCTTCATCCCAGGGATGCAGGGAATTTCAATATATGGAAATCTATCAACAAAATCCACTCTATAAACAAATTTAAAGAAAAACAAACACATGATCATTTCATTAGATCCTGAAAAAGCCTTTGACAAAATACAACACCCCTTCATGCTAAAAGTATTGGAGAGAATAGGAATTCAAGGTACATACCTAAATATAATAAAAGCAATATACAGCCAGCCAATGGCTAACATCAAACTAAATGGAGAGAAACTTGAAGCAATACCACTAAAAACAGTGACAAGAAAAGGTTCCTCTCTCTCCCCCTATCTATTCAATATAGTACCTTATGTTTTAGCCAGAGCAATTAGGCAACAATAAAAGATCCAATTGGAAAGGAGGAAGTCAATATATCACTATTTGCAGATGATATTATTGTATGCATAAGTGATCCAAAAAATTCATGAGAGAACTCTCAGCTGATAAACAACTTCAGCAAAGTGGCTGGATATGTAATTAACTCAAACCAATCAGTAGCCTTTCTCTACTCAAAGGAAAAATGGCCTGAGAGAGGAATTAGGGAAACAACACCCTTTACAATAGTCACAAATAATATGATAGATTGTGGTGTGATACTAATCAAGCAATGAAAGATCTGTATGACTAGAACTTCAAGTCTCTAAAGAAAGAAATTGAAGAGGACTTCAAAAGATGGAAAGATCTCTCACCAATGCACATAGATCAGCAGGATTAACATAGTAAAATTGGCCATCTTACTAAAGGCAATCTAGAGATTCAATGCAATCACCATCAAAATTCCAACTCAACTCTTCACAGAAAAAATAATTCTTCATAGAAAGAGCAGTTCTCAAATTTATCTGGAATACGAAAATACACAGAATACCAAAAACCATTCTCAACAATAAAAGAACTTCTGGGAATAAAAGAATTCCTGACCTCAAGCTCTACTACAAAGCAATAGTGATAAAAATTGCATGGAGACAGAGACAGACAGGTAGATCAATGGAATAGAACTGAAGATCCAGAAATGAAATCATTCACCTTTGGTCACTTGATCTTTGTCAAGGGAGCCAAAACCATCCAGTGGAAAAAAAGGCAGCATTTTCAACAAATGGTGCTGATTCATTTGGCAGGCAGCATGTAGAAGAATGCAAATCGACCCATTCTTATCTACTTGTACAAAGCTCAAGTCCAGGTGAACAAGGACCTCCACCTAAAACCAGATACAATGAATCTAATAGGATAGAAAGTGGGAAAGAACCTGGAACACATTGACCCAGGGGAAATTTTCCTCAACAGAACACCAATGGCTTATGCTCTCAGATCAAAAATTGACAAATGGGACCTCATAAAATTGGAAAGTTTCTGTAAAGTAAAGGACAGAGTCAATAGGGAAAAGATCTTAACCAAGCCTACATTCAATAGAGGACTAATATCTAAAATATATAAAGAACTCAAGAAGTTAGACTCCAGAGAACCAAATAACCATATTTAAAAATAGGGTACAGGGCTAAACAGAGATTTCTCAACTGAGGAATCTCAAATGTCTGAGAAACACTTTTAAAAGTGTTCAACATCCTTAGTCTTCAGGGAAATGCAAATGAAAATGACCCTGAGATTCCACCTTATACCAGTCAGAATGGCTAAGATCAAAAACTCAGGTGACAGCAGATGCTGGCCAGGATGTGGAGAAAGAGAAACACTCCTCCAATGCTGGTGGCATTGCAAGCTGGCACAACCACTGTGGAAATCAGTCTGGTGGTTCCTCATAAAATTGGAAATAGTTCTACCTGAGGACCCAGCTTTACCACTCCTGGGCATATACCCAAAAGATGCTTTAACGTATAATAAGGACACATGCTTTACTATGTTCATAGCAGCCACATTTATAGTAGCCAGAAGCTGGAAAGAACCCAGATGTCCATCAACAGAAATGGATACAGAAAATGTGGTACATTTACACAATGGAGTACTACTCTGCTATTAAAAACAGAGAATTCATGAAATTCACAGGCAAATGGATAGTACTTGAAAAAAAATCATACTGAGTGAGTTACCTCAGTCATAAAACAACACCTATAGTATATATTCACTGATAAGTAGGTATTAGTCCAAAAGAATGTCAGAATACCCACATACAACTCACTGACCATATGAATCCTAAGAACAAAGAAGATCATACCAAAGTGTGGATGCTACAGTCCCACTCAGAAGTGGAAAGAAAACAATCTCTGTGAAGTAGAGGGAGAGAATTGTCTGGGAGGGAGAGAGGAGGGGGAGGTTAAAAGGGGGCCAGTTCAGATATGGGAGTAGATGGGGGAGAAGTACCGAAGGTCAGGAATTTGAAAGTAGGTGTTTAGCAGTGGGGGAGTGGGAATGGTGTAGCCACTAGAAAGTCCCAGATGCTAGGGACCCAAGAGATTCCCAGGCTCCAACAGGGAGGACATTTGCTGAAATACCCAACAAGATAGAACCTGTAGAGACAATGTCCACTGGATTGGCACAACCTCCAGTTGAGGGATGGGGCCTCCTCCCCACCTAAAATATATTAAGTCAGAATTTCTCCTGTCAAAAGGAAATGCAGAGACAAAGAGTGGAGCAGAGACTGAAGGAAAGGCCATCCAGAGACTGCCCCACCTAGGGATCCATCCCATCTGCAAACACCAAACATAGACACTATTGCTAATGCCAAGATGTGCTTACTGACAGGCGCCTGATGTAGCTGTCCCCTGAGAGGCTCTGCCAGATCCTGACTAATACAGAGGTGGATGTACTCAGCCAAACATCAGGCTGAGAGCAGGGATTCCAATGAAGAAGTTAGGGCCAGGACTGTAGGAGCTGAAGAGTTGAAGAGTTTTGCAATTCCATAGGAAGAACAACAATATCAACCAGCCAGAACTCCCAAACATCCAGGGACTAAACTCCCAACCAAAGAGTACAGATGGGGGCACCCATGGCTTCAGCTGGATACGTAGCAGAGGATTGCCATATCTGGCGTCACTGGGAGGGGAGCCCTTTGGTCCTGTTGAAGCTAGATGACCCAGGGAAGGGGAATGCTAGCTAGGGCACTAAGGCAGGAGTCGGTGGTCAGGTGGGGGAGCACCCTCATAGAGGGAGGGGTGAGGGGTAGGGAATAGGGTACTTGTGGAGGTGAAACTGGGAAGGGTAACTCTTGAAATGTAAATAAATTAAATAACCAAAAAATGAAAAAAGACAATGAATCAAGGCAGAATAGAGAAATAAATCAATAACTTTTTATATTTTAGTGAAAATGAATCGCTATCATACCTGAACAAATGGATGCCTGGATGTGTAAAAGAGTTCAAATACTTATCACTGTACATAAAACTTAATTTCAAATGCATCAAAGACCCCCATATAACCAGGTTCACTGAAGCATATAGAGGAGAAAGTGGAAGAATAGCCTGGAGCTCCCTGGCACAGGAGAAGATATTCTGAACAGAGCACTGGTAATGCAGGCACTAATATCAACAATTAGTAAATGGGAACTCCTGAAACTGAGAAGCTTTTGCACAGTGAAAGGCGCTGTCAATTAGACAAAGTGGCATACTGCCGAATGGGAAGATGTTTGTATTGACTCCATAACTGATAGTTACTCTCCAAAGTTTATAAATAAATGAAGAAATTTTTAACATAAAAATAATCCAATTAAAAATGAGGTAAAAATCCAAACAGAGATGTCGAAATAGAGCATTCTCAAAGAGCTGAGAAATATTAAAAGAAATGTTCATTATCTGTCGCCACTCTGGAAATGGAATCCCAAAATATATTTTGATTACATCTTACATCTTTCTCTATGGCTAAGATCAATAATACAAGTGACAGCTCATGCTGATGAGGATGTGGAGTAAGAGGAATGCTTCTCAATTGTTGGTGGGTTTGAACCTGTAAACCCACTATGGAAATCAGTTGAGCAGTTCCCCAGGCCAATGGGAGTTGATCTACCTCAAGACTCAGCTCTACCACTCTTGTGCATATACTCAAAGGATGCTTCATCCTACCACAGAGTCCCTTGCTTAATCATGTTTACTGCTGCTCTATTCATTAGAACATGGAACTGGAAGCAACCTTGATGTTGTAAATTGAAGAATGGATAAAGAAAATGTGGTGTATTTACACAGTGGAGTATTACCCAGTTTTTAAAAAAATGACATCATGAAATTCTCAGGCCAATGTACGGAACTAGAAAAAAAAATGACTTCAAGGAAAATAACTCAGTTACAGAAAGATAAACCTTGCATGCATTCACTTATATCTGAATATTATCTTTTAATTGATTATCAATTTACAACCCATAGACACAGAGTTGTTAGGTGTAGAGGAAGACAGGAGGGGGTATATATGGACTTACCCATGTGAACAAAATAGAATAGATTTTATGAGTGTACTTGAGCATGGTGGAGTGGATGTAAATGGAAGGACATACAAGGATGTGGGAGGGGACATGGGATTTAGGGACAGGATGAGGGGAGAGATGGCTAGAATTGTAGGCAGCTGAGCAGCTGTGTGGACACTAGTGCAGTGGAAACTCCCTAT
>JAPYYD010005913.1:0-11634 GCA_028551405.1 Uromys caudimaculatus
TTTATCCATTAACAGGGTGAGATTTTGGAAAGCTTCAGTATATTGGTCAGGGTCAACTTAAAACCTCTAAAGTCAGATTTAATTTGATTTAAGTTTTGCAAGGAAAGGGGATTTCTATTCTAGAGAGCAAAAGTTCACTTGACATTTTCCTTAAGAGGAACAAAGAAGTTGGGGACCACTTGGTGGTGGATAATTAGAGTAGGTTACCCTCAGAGTGAACCTGAAGATAGTGGGCAGGATGACTTGGAGAGAGCAAATAGAGGATCCCACATGCCCTTCTCTCAGAGAGGCATTGATTACCACAGATGCAGTACTGGAGGAGCTTAGAGAGGTAGATTCCATGTAACAGTGTCTGTCTTCAGAGATTTAACTCTCCTAGGAAATAAAA
Source organism: Uromys caudimaculatus (assembly GCA_028551405.1). Lineage (NCBI taxonomy): Eukaryota > Metazoa > Chordata > Mammalia > Rodentia > Muridae > Uromys > Uromys caudimaculatus. The sequence goes on from JAPYYD010005913.1 coordinate 389, forward strand.
ACATATTTACATATAGGGGATCTTAGATCACTTTCCAGCCTCATGGCTGGGTAGTTCTAGCTGGATGGTAGTATTATAATTTGTACTACTCTTAGGAGGGCATGTTCTCTGTTTTCTAGTTATAGGTACAGCAAGCCATAGTACAGAAAAAATACATTTCTCCCTTAGGGATACAATCCAAGGAGTACTAATGTATCAGTTCTTTAGAGAAGTCCTAGTTGATGAGAGCTCATTGCCTGTCTGCAAAGAGAAAGTATCTATTAAGTCTTCTCTTCCTCTGAATCCAATGACTGGAAAGTTCCCTGATGACACCCTTCCTCAAACTAGTTGAAATTTTAGGACCAACACCTATTGTTGTCCTTTGTCCTCAATGTGCACTACATGTTACATTCACTCAAATATTTTTTACACCATACACAAATGATGAAGAAAGAAAGAAGGAAAGGAATGAAAAGGGCAGGAAGACAATGAAAAAAAATGTAGAAGCTCTTAAAATGAAGAATATTGGATCAAGACAAAAGGAAAATCATTAAATTTGATACTAAAACTTAATTTGTGGATGGGCACAGAGATATAGACATTGGAAGCAAAGCAAGAAAATAACTGTAGCACAGCCTGTGTTTCTAAGTACCTATAGCAGGCTGTTTGTGAGGGCAAGCAAATAAAAGTAATTGGAGAATAAAAACACTGGGGTGAGAATGTAAGCCTGTATCTGATATCAACTACTCAATACTCTTTTTAACTTAAATGATGGACAACTATTCTCCCATCATGTCTTCCACTGTTTTAGGGGAAAAGAGGTTATTAAATCTAAAGGAGTATCATAATAAATGGTAGATCAGAGGTGAATAAATGAGTTAGCAGTTCAGAGCACTTCTCGTTGTGCAGAAAATCCCAGTTTGGTTTCTTGCACCTACATCCACTAGCTCACAACCTCCTGTATCTCTGGCTCCCTGGGATCTGATGCCCTCTTCTGACTGCTATGAGCACTCACACTTGCACCCCTCCCCCCATGTACACAATTTAAAATGAAAATAAATGATTAAAGGAAAATAAATAGTACCCCAGGCTAGCACAGTTGCTCACCCTGTACCAGGAAGCATGCTCACAGAAGACTGATGACCTGAGTTTGATTCCCAGACTGAACCTGTAGGAAAGAAAGAACTAACTTCTTCATGTTGTCCTTTTACACCTCGCCCACTACAGTAATTGTTTTTGGTGAACACAATTTTTTAGTGACATAATTTGTATTTATTATCTTTTTCTATTTTTAAAATTATAAATAAGAGTAAATCTTCAGTGACTAGAAAGTCAAAGGTTGATGCTGAGGGTAGAGGAAATAGGCACAGATGTGGTCAGGGAGTGAGGGGAGAAGGGAACATTATCCTATGTGTTAATGAAGATTTAAATGATAAATAGTAATTAAAAAATCTTATATTTTGTTGGGAAATAATTAAATTACAAAGCATGAAGGATGGAACACCCATACATATCTGTTTATAAAACTTGTTTCATTATGTGAGATAGTTTTCCTAACAAGCCTAGAGCTCTGGGTTGAGATGTCAGAGAGTAAGAGAGAACTGAGAGACTGAGCCTCAGTGGTCTGCAACCCTAGGAGATTTTTGTTCAGCCCTGAAGCACTGTGGGAGGAAGCTCCACACTTTGCTGACAGTAATAGGTTGCAGTATCATCAGCCTCCACAGGATTGATGGTGAGGGTGAAGTCTGTCCCAGACCCACTGCCACTGAACCTGGCAGGGACCCCAGATGCTAGGTTGGATGCATCATGGATGAGGAGTTTGGGTGGCTGTCCTGTTTTCTGTTGATACCAGTGCATATAACTATTGCCAAAAAAATCAACACTCTCGCTGGCCCTGCAGGAGATGGTGGCCTTCTGCCCTAGAGACACAGCCAAAGCTGGAGATTGGGTCAGCACAATGTCACCATTGGAGCCTGGAATGATAAACACACAGACTATTGTTATATATGTATAAACACATTCCCAACAGAGGATCTTTTCATTTAAAAATATGGTGGACATCACTATGAGAAACCAGGAAATCAAGGGGAACTAGGAAACTTAAAACCAATTACAAATGCATTAATTATAATGATCAAGACCAAGAGGCATGGAAAACCATGATGGCCACTGAGGTTGCTCCCAACACTTCTCTGCATCCTCACCTGGAACCCAGAGCAGGAGCACCCATAGCAGGAGTGTGTCTGTCTCCATCTCTGAGAGCTGAAAGAGAGGATGCTTCTTAGTCTCCTGGTAGCTTCCCTTAAAGGAGACTGGACTGTTGGATAATGACTTCATATGCAAATCAGATTAGCAGAGTGTGTACTATTGCTCAAAGGGCACCTGCTCCTTCACCCCTAGGGAGTTGGTGTCAGCAAAAAATTTACTAGAGCATTACATGTGTATTAAAATAACTTTCTAAATTCATTCTTTTGAGACAGGATTTATTTATCTATTCTTGGTTGTCCGGAAGCTGCCCCTACCTTCTGAGTGCTGGGATTAAAGATGCACATCCCCCCAGATTTTCCTTGCAGTCTACTCTATTAAATATTTACCTTCTAGTCTTTTTGAGGTATAAGGTGGGGGAGTGCATTGTGGATGCACTATGTAAAGAATGTAAGTTATTTCAAGAACAACTTGATCCCTCCAACTTGTACACAGCCAACGAAAGTATTATCTGAGAGGGAATAGAGAAAAATAGTTCAATGAAGAAAAGTGACATAATCCTTGGCAGGCTAACTTATTGTTGTAGATCCATGTTTTAGATGCATGTGTATGATGTGTCTATGTATGTTTGTATATTTGTTCATGTTCATGTTTGAAGGCAACTTCTCTTGCCATGGTATGTGGGTAGACAACAGAAGACACGTTTAGGTGTAGGTCTGAGACAAGGTCTGTTGTTGGTCACCACTACTCATGAAATGCTTCCTAGGCTAGGCTCTTGTGGGATTCTCTTTTTTCCTTCCATCTCCCTATATCATCACTCCAAATCCACAGCATCACTCCAAATACAGTCCATGATGGTGCTGCATCTTATTTTTTGGGGGTACCTGGGTTTTGAGCCAGGTCCTTACACTTATATGACAAGCACTTGGCCATAGAACCACTCTGTCAGCCTATTGACTTTAAGTAAAACCAGTGAGAGGAAGTTCTTCTTACTGAATAGAAATAATACTGCAGGATATGCAGAAGTTCAAAAATGAAGAAAAGAAGCATGTAATGAAGATGTGTCCAGATACATCTTTTGTGTAGTTCTTCAAAACATTCAAGATTTTAAAAAAGAGATATCTTGTATTTTATCATGGTGATAAAAAGATAATTAACAAAACTGTCGATTCTTCCTCAGAGAAATTGTATTCATATTAATTGAGTTGTGTTTTCTTTGCATGGGCTTAATTGGGTTGGAGATTTACCGCAACAACATAGCAATATTTAATAAAATAAGAAAATAAAAATGTTATTAGAAGACTTATAAAAAGAAGGACAGTAAGAAGCATTGGAATGGGGAGAATAGGAAGAAAGGAGGGAGAGCAAGGCAGGAAGAAAGAAGAGAAAGAGAAGAACCAAGGAAGGGAGGAAGGAGCAAGAAGAAGAATGAGAAAGAAGTGAGGAAAGAGGGAGGATGAAGGAAAGATGGACAGTTCCCTCCGCCTCAGCTTATGCTCACTGTTTCTCTTTCCAGGTCTCTGCCATATAGCGATGGATCACTTTGTTTTATTGTACACATTCACTGTAGTGAACCAGCTACAGTTCAAAGATGAGATAAACAGGGTAAAACAAATATATATCACATGAAGTTAACAAGCTAATCTTCAAATTTTACCTTCCTTTTTTGAGATATGCTCACTTTTAGTTAATTTATGTATTCAAAATTAGGATGTTGACCTTTTATAATATTTCTCATTTATGCCCAGAATAAAAAATATTTCAATATTATACTATGTATACATCCATGACAAGGGCCATCCATTTTAAAATATTCCCAAATATCATAGTTATTACTTTAAGACTAGTTATTGTTGGTGGGAGACATTAATAAATGTTTCTGATGTTATTCTACTGCTTCCATGAGCTGCTCCTGGTGCCCTTGGTGCTCTTGCTTTACCTTGTATATAGCAGTAAGAACTGCACTTCTGCCAGGCATGGTGATGTATTCTAGTAATCCAAACATGTAAGAAGCTGAAGCAGGAGGATCTTGAGTTTGAAACCCTCTAGGACACATAGCTTGGGTTACACAGATGACCAAATCTCCTGCCCAGCTCCAAGCCCCACATCTATTTTTGCATTTAGTCCTGTTAATGAATATTTTTATTTATACCGACTTTGTTCTGTTTTTTTATTGACTTATAGTTTAATTTTCTATTCATTAACATTGATACTTCTGCTTCAGTGCAGCAGAATGGCCCTCTCATCATGAAAGGAGACTCAGTACCCTCTGACAGAAAGATTGACAAGAAGAAGAAGATGATAGAACAGAAGATACATGGACAGGGATGTTCCTGTGTGGAATCCAACACAGATGTGCAAGCCAGGATGACCATGGCAAAGTAGGTACCTGATCCCAGCCCTGAGACAAGATTTTTGGCCATAGACAGCTCAGAGAGGAGCTCTTTGAAGTGCACAGAAGGCCAGAAGTGCACTGAATATGGGGAAAGGATGGGCTAAGTTTTACAAATGGGGACAAAGAGATTTAGTATAGAAGCAGACATTGGCCTGAAACTAATATGCTGGAATTTGGCCAAGAAGGATAAGGTTTATACATAGTGCAAAGGGTGTCCATGGGAGAGAGATAACAAAGAGTTCATGTTTTTTCAGTGAATATTATGTAGTGAATGTTTTGCTTGAGACACAACAAAGAAAATCATGTGAAGGCTGTTGTCATTTCTGTCCCAGCTGAACTGTTAGCTCTTTCATCCTATCATTTTCTGAATTTACAAAGTGATATTAAGAATTGTACCCTCTGAACAATACCCAGTTCTATGTGCTCAAATTAGACTGAGTGAGCATTTAGCAAATTATAATTATTTGTAAAGCTACTATATAGAAAAGTTTGCTAACCCAATCATTGCTGACGCTGGCATCAAGCACACTTTCTCCATGATTTCAAAAGATAGGAGTTCATTGTGATGAACTTTGTAACATGTGATCATGTATTCTCAAAGACGTATAAGTACTGAAGTCAAAGAAGGTAGAGCAGCTGACACTGGAGAATGTTACTGATAAGCCAAAAAGTTATAGTTGAATCAATCATACTCTGTTATCTCAGTGTTCTGAAATTCCCCTGTTTACCACCTATCCTCTACCCCACTTATCCTACTCAGGATCAATCAGCATAAAGTTTAGCAAATAATACTTTGTCTAGTAAGCCAAAATGTAATATTGCTCCCCTTCTTGCCTTTTAAACTTTTGAACCTGTTTTTTCCTATTAAAATGTCTGCTCTGAGAATTGCTTGATGTCATAGTTTCAGACTCAGTTCTGAACTATGTCTCTGGTCTGACCACTATTAAGGTCATTACATTCAATCAACTATTCTTGTTTAACTGAGATCTGTGTTTGGATGGTTGGTGTGGAGATTCCTGAACCCCACCAGATTGTACTTTGCTTATCATTGACTTCACAGCTAATATCCACATATATATGAATATATTCTATATTCATCATTCTGAGTTCAGGATTTATCACTGAGGAGGAATTTTCTACTGTTTGCTTGAAAATTTCATGTTGTTATTGTGTATCTGTGAGTGTGTGTGTGTGTGTGTGTGTGTGTGTGTGTGTGTGTGTGTGCTCTTTATCCATTCTGTTGAGAGACTGTTGTGGTAAATATTAAAAAGAAAGAATATACCAAGTTCCCGTGCTATGCCCTGGTACTCTCAGCCCTGGAGGGCTGGCCAGCCAAACTGCTTTTATCTCATGGACCTCTGAAGCTCCACAATCTCTCTACCTAGCTCACTAGGTTACCACTGGTGGGTCACTACAATGATGGTCCCATGCTTCAATACCCCCATGGCCTCTGTGGTGCACATCAGGTAAACCCACACTTTGCTGCTATGCCTTTTTCTCTGGAACCCAGATGAGCTGCTGCAAGAAGAAAACCACCACACAAACTTAGCTCAGGAACAATATAAACTCAATCTCTGGGCACAACAACTAAAACCTAATCTTGTAAGCCTAATTAAATCTAAATCCTCTGGAGGTGAATCCTTGTGTATCTGCCATGATACCAGGAAACTTTAGAAGCTACATCTTACCCCTTATGCTGTCCCTGTTCCAAAAAGACCTCTCTCTCTCTCCTGCTCCTCTCTTCCTCTGTCCAACCCAGAAGTTCCACCTACATGTGCAGTGATTGTCTCTTTTATTCATTAGGGGACTGGTTCACAAGAAGTCACATGATTGTGTAACTCACTCCTTGTCTGAAGCACCATCTAGGATGGTGGAATTAGCATCAAAATACAAACAGCCTCAGGATATCCACAACATGAGACATCTAGGTTGTTTCCAATTTCTGGCTAGTATAAACAGAGCAGCTTTGAACATGGTTGAACAAGTGTCTCTATGGTAGGATGAAGTACCCTTTGGGTATATGCCCAAGAGTTATTGAGGTAGATTTCTTTCTGAGGTTCCACCACACTGTTTTTTAATAGTGACTGGATGAACTTTTATTCACACTAGTAAAGTATGAGTGTGCCTTTTAGTCCACATACTTTCAAGATTGAACTGTCACTTGTTTTATTGATTTTTGCCATCGGATCCTGTTAGAGCATATTTGAACCTTTTTCTAATTAGGGTGTGAATCAACTATTAGCATACACCTTTAATCCCTCTGGATGAAATATAGACACACCCTTAGTGTACTGGCTAGTTTTGTGTCAACTTGACATAAGCTGGAGTTATCACAGAGACAGAAGTTTCAGTTGAGAAAATGCCTCCATGAGATCCAGTTGTAAGGCATTTTCTCAATTAGTGACCAAGGGGGGAGGCTTGTGGGTGGTACCTCTGTGGGCTGGCAGTCTTGGGCTCTATAAGAAAGTCAACTGAGCAAGCCAGGGGAAGCAAGACTCTGCATCAGCTTCTGATTCCTGACCTCCTTGAGTTCCAGTTCTGACTTCCTCTGGTGATGAACAGCAATGTGGAGGTGTAAGCTGAATAAACCCTTTCCTCCCCAACTTGCCTCTTGGTCATAATATTTATGCCGGGATTGAAACCCTGACTAAGACACTTGGTATGCACCTTTATTCCCAAACAAGGAAAGTAATGTTAGTTTGTAGAAGGAAGCACTCATGTTTGAAAGTGATGTCTAATTGAGTGGCAGAAAAAGTGACAAATCAGAGAAAGATTTGACAGAATAGGATATGCCTCACTCTCATGAGAAGAGAGAGGAAAGGGAAGCTATTTAAGAGAGAGACAGTAAAGCAAGAAGAGAGTACAGTACAGGAATACAGTAGAGTTCATGGAGAGCAGTAGATTAGAGTTGAGAGGGAGAGCTGAGCATCCCTGAGAGGGAGAAAGAGGTTGGAATTACTGTCTGGGAGAGTCTTACAGAGACAGATTAAAGAGAAAACAAACTATACACAGGTAAAGATAGAATGAGGAAGAGATTGAGAATGAGTCAGAAGCTTAGAAAAGAATGCTGGAGTTAGTTTGAGGCCAATCAGAGCAATTCAGAGGCTAAGAGAAAAACCAGATTGAATAAATCATCTGGGAGAGGAGTTTGAGCCAGAACAGCTGAGTTGAAACAGTGAGCTTGAATTCAGAAAGAGTAAGAAAAGGTGAGCTTATTCAGCAGCAAGTCTCAGAGGCTGAAAACATTCTAGGCCTAGATTAGATTGATGCAGAAGCTAGAAGCTTCCAGTACTAGGTCTACATTAGTCAACAAAGGCAGTAAGCCTCCCAGACAGTAATTCCAACAGGAGAATTAGTTACATTTACATTAATGTTATTTAGTTTTCATACAACACTACTAGAACTTGTTAGGTCTAGTTAAAATATTAAGGCCTAGATGATATGTTAAAGCCTAGATAAAATATTAAAGCCTAGGTAACTGTTACCTGGCTAACCTGACATTTTGTTCTATTGCTAATATAAGAAAACTTTCTCATAGGTTGTATCTCCTGCTACTAGGAAACTTTCTCATGCCCAAGTTGATTACATATTCTGTTATGTTTTGTGCCCTTGGAAATCAATTATGATAGAAGTCAGTAGAACTGCTTTGTGTAACTACTCACAATAAGCTTGGATCTGACCCAACCACTTCCTGCACCTGTGTATAAACTTTTATGGTATTTGCCTATAAAAGCTGCCTCCAATCTATTTAAAATAAGACTTTCATTTTGAGTAGGAGTCAAAAAAGTTTAAGTTCCCAAGACCTTCCTAGGAATTGACATCATACTTGGTAGAAAAGGAACATGTACATGGGTATCTGATATCCTGGTAAGCAGATTAAGACATTAATGTTAGATAAGGGAAGTCCCTTGTCACAGTTGAATACCCCAACCAATGGGAGCAGGATAAGTGCAAAAAAAATGCTCCTAAGGAAATGTTCGATCCCTAAATCCTGACGGTGGAATAACACTTGTCTCAGTTGTTTGTAGATCTCAGGCTTAAAAACCTCTATAGAACCTTAACTCAGAACTATGGTTCAGCTCTTGAACCTCAATTATGCTCCTGGGGTGTGGTGTTCAATAAATCCTGCCTATTTGACTGAGATTGGTGTTTGAGTGGATTGTGTGGCAATTCCCAGGCTCCAACAGAACTAAACTAAAATTTAATAAAGAAATGTTGCAGGATATTTGATCACATTTTGAACTCCAAGACTGTGAACTTGAAAATCCTTGTTGTGTTGTGGCTCAGCCCTAGCACATACCTTTAAACCAACAGCTAAATAATGTCAACTCTAGGTCAAGAGGCAGAGCAGGAGCCGGGCGGTGGTGGCGCATGCCTTTAATCCCAGCACTTGGGAGGCAGAGGCAGGTGGATTTCTGAGTTTGAGGCCAGCCTGGTCTACAGAGTGAGTTCCAGGACAGCCAGGGCTATACAGAGAAACCCTGTCTCGAAAAAACAAACAAACAACAACAACAAAAAAAACCCAAAAAACAAAAAGAGGCAGAGCAGGAAACCAAGCTGACAGGGAGTGAACATAACTAAACAGAAAGGAGGGTCTTTGAGCTGAAGGGTATTTAAGATAGTGTGGAGAAGAATAAAGAGCTTTATTCCTTCAAGGTCATTGGCGGAGTAGGAAGGTCAGCTGGGTGCTTTCCCTGACTCCCTGGGTTAGCTGGTTTTCACTCTGGCATCTGGCTTCTGAGTCTTCATTGGTAAAATCAAATGGTTGGAATTTAGTTCTTTAAAATAACAGAATTCTTTCCCTGAGAGCTCATGGAACCATGCAGAAGAGAAGGCATAAAATGTGTAAGATCCAGAGGGGATGGAAGATGCCAATAAGCAAGACCTTCTAAATCAACATGAGCAAAGCTCATGAACTCAGGGATTGAAGCAGCATGTACAGGGTCTTGGTAGGTCTGCTCAGGTCTGCACTAGGTCCTCTACTTTATCTTATGGCTTCCAATTTATTGTTTTTATAGGATTCCTGAGTGTGTGAACAAGTGGGTCTCTGTTTCCGTGTCTTTTCTTGGTCTCTTTTCTGTCTGTTGTTTTGTCTTGTCAACTATGATGTGACAAAATTTGTTTTAATTTACTATGTTTGATTTTGTTTTATTAAAAAATGTATAAATAAACACCTAGCCACTAGGGTAAAGGTTTGCTACTGAACTATCACTTATTCAGTCTTGGAGATGGAAAAATTAGCTTTCTCTAATAGAGTGACCCTGGGTATATTAACTACTCCAGGACAGGTGGGAAGATTTGGCTAACAAATAATGAGTTCCCCATTTTGTGTGTGTGTGTGTGTGTGTGTGTGTGTGTGTGTATGTGTGTGTGTGTGTGTGTGTGTGTGTGTGTGTGTGTTTATTTGGCTACAGTTTTTTCTTTCTTTTTTCGGTGTGGTTTTATTTTGCTTTCCTGTTGTATTGTGGTTTTTTTTTTGTTTGTTTGTTTTTTTGAGAAAGAACTTAAAGGTGTTTGGGTATGAATGAGGAGAGGATTTGGACACATTTGGGGGAGGAGAAGAATATGATCAAAATATATTTAAAATTTAAAAATGTTTTAAATAATAATAATAAAAAACATTCTCTCCAAAAAACCCCAGAGCAATTACCTGAATGGACCTAACCTACCCATAGGAGCCTATATACTCTGCCCTCAGAAAGTGAAATCAGAAAGACTCATGACATGAATGAGACTTGATGTGAGGTAGCATCTTTGAGGTCAAATTTGGGGACAAAGAGAGCCACATTTCGTCAAGGTCCATGGAAGAGGAATAACAAACCACTTTAAAACACACTGGTTAGCACAACCTGGTGGGTGTGCCTCAGAAGGTGGAGCTCCAAGGACTCCATGTCCTAAGTACTTCTTATTGTTATGGAGCATCGCCTGCTTGTTGTCCGTGCAGTCTTCACATCCCTCTTAATCGATGAGTTGTATGAAAACTCTAAGGGGCCTCCAGCCCTTCACTAGGCTGTATCATCGGCACTTACAATAAGAGTGCTTCATCTTTTACAATCATTGCTGTTGGAACAGATTAATGATTCAATCACCACTGTAGGAAAGAACTTAGAGATGTAGATTGTTAGCAATGACCATCTCCCTTAGAAAGAATTTGTAGAAGTAGATTCTTAGTAAAGTTAGGTTGAGATTTTTTTTTTTTTTTTATTTTGGCTCTTGTGTATAATATCTTAGGGAACAAAATGAAGTTAAGAAAGACATACTCTTAATAGTCAGTCAAGGGATTTTTTTGAGATTTTTGAGAACAAAGGCAGCCCAATTAGCACTGGTTGATGTAATTTGCTTGCCAAAGCTGGGCTGGTATTCAAGGTGATGATTAATTTCTTGCACCCATTTTTGCTTCAAGCTTCCTGATGTGATTTAATAAAAAAAATATTAATGACTAGATGTGCATCCTGAGGATTTAAAGTAGAAATAACTGATTTTTTAAAATTTAATTTAATTCTTATTTATTCACTTTACATTACACTCAGTGTCCCCTCTCAGTTATCCCTCCCATATCTCCCCCCATCGTACCTCTCCTTCTCCTCTGAGCAGGTGGGGTCCACTCTGGGTTTCTCCCCCACCCTGGCACTTCAATTCTCTGTGAGGCTAGGTGCTTCCTCTCCCA
>JAPYYD010005914.1:0-11633 GCA_028551405.1 Uromys caudimaculatus
TAATATCGAATATATACAAAGAACTCAAGAAGTTAGACTCCAAAAAACCAAATAACCCTATCAAAAAATGGGGAACAGAGCTAAACAGAGAATTCTTAACTGAGGAAAATTGTAGGGCTGAGAAACACCTAAAGAAATGTTCAACATCCTTAGTCATCAGGGAAATGCAAATCAAAACAAGTCTGAGATTCCACCTCACACCAGTCAGAATGGCTAAGATCAAAAACTCAGGTGACAGCAGATGCTGGCAAGGATGTGGAGAAAGAGGAACACTCCTCCATTGTTGGTGGGATTGCAAACTGGTACAACCACTCTGGAAATCAGTTTGGCGAACCCTCACAAAAACGAACATAATACTATCTGAGGACCCAGCTATACCACTCCTGGCGTATACCCAAAAGATGCTCCAACATGTAATAAAGACACATGCTCTACTATGTTCATAGCAGCTATATTTATAATAGCCAGAAATTGGAAACAAACCAGATGTCCCTCAGCAGAGGAATGGATACAGAAAATGTGGTACATTTACACAATGGAGTACTACTCAGCTATTAAAAACAATGATTTAATGTGCAGGCAAATGGATGGAACTTGAAAATAGCATTCTGAGCGAGGTAACTCAGTCACAAAAGAACAAACATGGTATGTACTCACTGATAAGTGGATATTAGCCCAAAAGTTCGGAATACCCAAGTTTCACTTTACAGTAACCGCTGGACTGAGAGTGAGGTCCCAGATGGAGGAGTTGGAGAAAGAACTGAAGGAGCTGAGGGAGTCTGCAGCTCCATGAGGGAGCAACAGTGTCAACTGGCCTGACCCCCACCCCGGTCCTCCTGGAGGCTGGACCACCAACCAAAGAATACACATGGAGGGACCCATGGCTCGGACCACATATGTGGCAGAGGAGGGCCTTGTTGGCCTTCAGGGGGAGGAGAGGCCCTTGGGCCTGAGGGCGTTAGAGGCCCCAGTAAAGGGGAATGTCAAAGTGGGAATATGGGATTGTGTGGGTGGGTGGGTGGGAGGTGGAATACCCTCATAGAGGCGGGGGAGGCAGAGGGGATAGGGTGTTTCCAAAGAGGAGATCTAGAAAGGGGGAAACATTGAAAATGTAAATAAAGTATCAAAAAATGTATATAAAAAAATCTCATTAGGTTTACCACAGAACTTCACATATCTGTGACCGCACCTCTCATGGCCAGATTATAGAATGATGCTTCTGAACACTTGAAGTTTGCACCATATAGAACGTTTGTAATAGAAGTGTCGCAGTTAACTGCTGGAAAGTGATACATAGTTTCTTTCCATGTATACCATGAAGTGAAATTTGGTAGTGATGTTCTTCAGACGTCAAAAATGATGTCTGTAGAAAAACCAGGCTACTAGTAGCCCACTAACAGCATCTCTCTAAAGTGCTCCCCGAGAGCTGCTCTTCTTTGCTTTTTGTCTCACAAAGCATCTGTAATTCCTCTGGATGCAGACTATCAAGGCAAATGAGCTTAAAGAAGCTGGCATTGGGCACACACTGACAGTGTCATATTTAAAAATATTAGGCAATAATGAAACACTAGAGTTACAATACTGTGGTTCACACATCATTGTGGTGACAAGACCTAGCCCTAGAAAAAAGAACAGCACTGAAGGTCCCACTGTAGGCATAACAAGAGAAGCTCTGTAGTCCCAGCACACGCTTACAGCAGAAGACCCAGATCATTCCAGGAACAGCGCTGTGGTGAGCTGGAGAGGACCTAAGCAGATTTAGTAACTGTCGACTAACCCTGTGGATGCTTCACACTCTCTATAATAAACCTAGCACATAGCACATAGCAGGAGGAACATCCTGTCCCAGAAGCCAACGCTCTACAGCCCATGTGACTTGAAAACCTGCTATTGTTTTTACCATGGGACCCCTGCCCACTTCCTTTAATAGACCTGGATTGCAATCCTGATCTAGAAAAATAGGAGTGTTCAGAGATTTGTTTTATTAGTTTTTCAAAGATTTTCCTAGTTTGTCAACAGGGTTCCTTCTTACCAGTTCCTGCACAAGAGCAAGACAATGAATATCCAGCCATTAGACTCCTTGTTGTTATACATAGGACTTCATGTAGCTCTTGTCACATGATTCTGGCTTGAAATTGACAGTTTAGGAATGATATTTTTATGTCCCTTTCCTTTACACTCTTAGTCGTGTTGTATGTTAGTTAACATCTACAGTTTTTAACCTCAAAGCGGCTACGATGTCGTGATCTTTGTGATGTTGTTTGGTGAAGGTATTGTTGTTCAGTGACAACTGTTATGGTTCCTTTCATTTAATACGTACTTCTGTCTCTGCATGTAAATTAGCCAACTCAGACACACACACACACACACACACACACACACACACACACACACACACACACACACACACACACAGAGTCAGGGTTCCATGAAGTTCATGAAAGAGTAGCAGAAGTTTTTAATTTTTAATTCATTACTACTCTAAATATTTGTAACTTTTGGCCCAGAGTATATTACAACTAAATATCTCTCTGGAACTTTGCTGGAATCACAATCTATAATCCTGCCTATAACTGAAGAAACTGGACTCCTTTCTTCTCTGAGTTCCAGGAGTCTTCAGATTTTGCAAGTACAGTTCATTATCAGTCTCATGATCTAAGAAGTTTCTAGACTCTTGTGCATTGTGGAGTACTTACAGCCAATCCCAAAATAAGCTATTTCTTCGATTTTATATTAGCATTATAATTTCTTGGATTTTTTGTCTGTGATGGTGCTTAACTATTCATAAGATGCAAATGGCCAACATCACACACTTTCTTTAGAGCAGGTGTTCCTGGGGCAATGATTTAGAAAAGAAGAACAGGGGGAAAACGGAGGCTGGAAAGACCAGAGAAAAACATTCACAGCTTTGCCAAGAACCAGACCCATACTTCATGAGAACTGGGTTGCATTTGGCTTCTGGTTCCTTCGTCAGTATGTACTGTGTTCTTGTGATAATGAGATGACATGTGTGAAGGTACCTAGCTGACTCTGGAGACATAGAAAACACTCAATAAAGACATTTATATTCTACATCTGTATTAGCTGATTTCTTTTCAGAAGCAGGATCTTTTTCTCTGCTGATTAAAAAAGTTTATGCTTAGTTGAGAGACAATTAGAATAAAACCTTTTAGGCTGAGAACATATAATTCATGTAACCATAAGAAGTCTAAGCCTTACCACCATCATCCAAGAATACCATGGTCTCCTTGAATTTAATTCCTAAGAATTTCCTTTTTCTCATCTCCAACTCCCCAAGCTATCATTCTAAATGGCCACATTTCAACCCTTTCCATCTTTATTTGTTTCATGTTAAACTCCAATTGAGACTAAAAACATCAAGCAAAACTCACTATTAACTTCTACTGACACACACTAATATGCAAATACTGATAGAGGAAAGAGGCAAATACCCTTATTTAAAAGCAAAATTCTGTATCAAAAAATGTACACTCGGTGCTTGGTGTCTCTGTATGCTTGCTGCTGCCCTGAAGAGTGACCACCCTGTCTCCTGCTTCATTACTGCAGAGGGATCATGTTTGCTCCTCTTCAAAGGCTTCTGTGCAGGCAACTCTGTTGAGGACTATTAATGAGCAGGTGAATGACAAATTTTAGAGGCCAGGACTCTTACTCCCAGCCTCAACATTGAGCACAGGCTGGTTTTTAGGCTCTTCCAAAGTCTTCACTAGATCTAGAAATACTATGATTCTCATGGAAACAGACTTCATCAAGTGTAGGTAACACCAAGTTCACGGGAAGCTTGGGGGAACTAAACGGCTGCCACATACCTGATATAAGCTGAGTGAGTTAGACTTGAGAATGTGAGTGAATGAGTCTATATGGAATTTATGCTTACTTTAAGCAGTGTATATGTACGTGATTAATATTTCTGGTAGCTGGTTTTAATCTTTAATAACTTCTAAGTGCCCTTCCCACTCTCTATTTTCTTCAAAATATTGCTAGGCAATTAATTTCCTGAACTATAAAGGAACAACAACTATTTTAGTGTATTCTTAAATTCTTTATAGATCTGTCTCTAGAAAACCTTTATGTATAAATACAGTAACTTAAAGTATATTGTGAAATATAGAAATAATTACATTATGAATATACAACTTATTAAAATGGTTTCAGGTTATCAATTTTTTTTTATTTCCATTTGATATTTGTGTCTTTGATCTTAAGTGACTATGCTAATTCCTAGGGGGAAAATCTTACAAATATGCAAGCAGTATCTCTAAGAAGTACCAAACTCATTCCCTATCTTGTGCTTTCTATAACACTGATTATGTATACAGACTATTCTATATCTAGTAAAATATTTATTTTTACAGCAAATAAGTTGAAACCCCAATATCATATGTTATTTGTTCAAAGAATTTATTTACGTATCTTAAAAAATATTTCTAGTGCTAAACCCAGATACCCAGAATCATCCACTACAGCAGACAACATCTCAGCAACCTCTGGAGCACTTAGGTCACAGAGTCAATCTGTGCCTCGCTCATTGAGAGTTAAACTCATTAGGGGCTAATGACTATTTGTGTTGAACAGGAGTCCTATCATGCTACAAGCTGTCATGGTTGGCATTAATTAACTGCTTTGGTGGTCACAGCAAGTTCAGGAATTGAATAGCCAGCCAAAAGCCCTCTTTAATAGGAAGCTGCCTCTCCAGTACTGGGAAAGAAAGGTCTGGTATCAGTAGGATTGGCCACCATGAAGTCCCTAAAAATTGCTGGTGATGTTTCTAGGACAAGGACAAATTGCAAAGTACATGAGAGAAATAAGAGTAAGGCGGTGACTCTAAAATTCAAAAATATCATCCAAAGAAATACTATCTGGGAATAATTGAAGGCTTAGTTTAATCAAAAGCAGATTAAACATGTCAGTAGAAGCACAACTCCAATAGGCCATTATTAATAGGCAGTGCCAGCAGTCATAATGATGTACCTTGATGTTTACAGCAGGGACATGCCCGGTAGGTGAATCTGCAAGTGAAGATGAAAGCCCATGTATAAATTAGAAGTGCTAACATTTTTGTGAAGAATGAATAATTGATTGCCATGGTTCTACAGAGAAAACAATTTACCTGAAGATTTTTTTATCTCTTATTCCAATTTATAACTCTTCCTGACATTTTGTTCTCATATTCAAAATCATGTCAGAGCAAATGAACTATCACAGTATGTTAGTTTTATCCATTGATGTAAGCAAAGCATATTGCTTTTGACTTTTATGAATAGATAATTTTGTTTTTCATAAATACCTAATGAACTGTTTTTCTCTATTTTTTCATGAATGCAAAGAAACTTTTGAATATATAAGATATAGCTACAGGGATGTCATTCTCTTCTTGTTTAGACCTATTCTACCAAAATGCCTGAAGTGTTCGGAGGCGATATTGTTGTTGTTATTTTCTGAAACAGTGTTTTGTTTTGTTTTTAATTTTAGCATGTAACCAAACCTGTCACCATTCCATCATTGACAAGATTTGCAAATGGCTCCTCTCTTCTGCTGTAAGACTTCAACTTCAGTGCAGGAAGCACTAAAAAGTCTGTAGTTCATGTCCTACCTGAGGTGCTTTTACAGAAACACACACTACTTAGGAGTGTTCCGCCCTGGCCATTACATGGGTCCAATCAGAGGAAAACATGAGCAGCTATGTTGCTTTTGATCTTTTCTTCATTCTACATTGAGAAAGTGAAAGTGGTCCTTAATTTCATTTTCTCAAAATAAGAAGGGATGATACAGGAAGGGGATGGTGGTAGAAATGATGTTTTTAAAGAAGTCTTGATCTGGCAAGAAAAGTTCCTTGTGGGAGCAAATTATCTCAGGATGAAATAGACTCTATCTAGATTTGGTCACTCTGAAGCCATTTCCAAAAAAAATCAAGAGTCTTACTTTGTTGGTGAATATTCTTTACCATAAATCTGTAAAGAGAAACTTGTTAGTTAGTTGCTATGGTTTGAATAATGTCCCCCCTCAAAGGCCTATGTGCTGAAGGAACTGTCAACAACCTGTAATTCTATTGGGAAGGAATGAAACCTTTAAAACTGGGGCCCATTGGGAAGGAATAGCATAAGAGAGTATGGGAGCTAGATTCCTTCCTTTTCCTCTTTTCTCTTACCTGCCTACCATGAAGTTAGCAGCTGCCTCTCCCAGGCACTCTGACCATGATTAGCCCCTACACTGGCCCACAAGCACCAGGGCGGACAGAGCAGAGTGGAACCCAATTCATTGACTGGACAATTGAAAGCAACTCAAAATGTCCTACATATTGTTGCTCTATATTAAGTGAATGAATGAGATAATGTACAGAAGCAATCAGCATAAACTGTGAAGCAGTGTCTATGCAAATGATTAGTATTTTGGATAGATGCTTTTTAAGTTTCAGTAATTTCTAATTACATTTCCATCTTCAACTGTCCATTTCTTTAAAAAGGTTTTTTTGTTTGTTTGTTTTTTGTTTTTTGTTTTTGTTTTTTCGAAACAGGGTTTCTCTGTGTAGCCCTGGCCATCCTGGAACTCACTCTGTAGACCAGGCTGGCCTCGAACTCAGAAATCCACCTGCCTCTGCCTCCTAAGTGCTGGGATTAAAGGTGTGCGCTACCACTGCCCGGCTTTTAAAAAGGTTTTTTGATGGAATGAAAACTGCATTTACCAGTGGGTAGTATAGATGAGTATTTCGGACAGCCAGGAATTACACTGGTTTAGTAAAGTGACAGTTGTAGGTTCTCCAAGATCTACAACCTCGTTGTCCCTGAGTAGCTGGCAAGGTTTTGAGTACTGTACATTCTTTCCCTCTTGCTGAGTCTTAAGTCCAGCTAGAGATACTTTGGTTGCCACCAAGATACATGTATCACTACTTTATGGTAACTGTGCCATGTTGGTCATTGCTGTTGTATATTAAGGGGTATATAGCAGCAACTAATGGAGGCCATGAATTTGGAAGAGATGAGGAAAGGCATGAGGGAGTTTGGAGGAGGGGAGGGGAAGGAGGAAATGGTATAGTTATATTATAATCTCAAAGGAATGGGGAAAAATTAGGAATAGCTGACTAAAAAAGTGAGCTAATTTGATTTACCATAAAAGAATACTAGCAATGAAGCAAGCCATGTCTCCATCAGTCTAACAGCCAATCATGCTAGAGGGGCTCCCTGGTGTTTTGTTGAGTGCATAAAACTATTAAATAGAGCCTCACTACTAAAGGGAGCAGGTGTTGGAGGAGAGATGGACAATCTCCTGAGGCTCCAACTTCCACATCACAGATTATGGTGATAGCATTCAAGGTGTGTCAAGAAAAGCACCTCCCTTCCTTCCTTGCACAGAGGCCGTGGATTAGCAGGCGTGGTTTAGGAGGTAGAGATAACTGAGCAACCCTGAACTAATTTGCCATATGATTTTTCTCCACACAGTCCTGGATCTAAGCATGAACGTGAGCAGTCATCAGAACTGCTCTCAGTGACACCCCGAGATTAGAATTACCCTAAAACAGCAGACTGGGAAAGGAATTTCCTTCCGGGTACAGCCTGGACTTTGTAACTATCCCCAGAAGCTCACAGCCAGTTCTCCCTGGTACTTGTTGATTATTTCTAGGTACTTTTGAATATTCAGACACAAATGGTCCTTCTCTTGCTCTAATTTAGTAGATAGTTTCCCAAGTGTCCCAGAGTTTGTTCAACTGGACATATCCTCTAAATGCAAAAATAATGGTACTGTTCTAGAAAAAACAATTGAACGAAGGGTAGATCTCATTATACACCCTATTAAAGAAAATTTAATGCTTCCCTCATCCAAATATTCTGCCTGTGCATCCCAGTTGATACAAGCTTGCCACTTAGCACTTCACAGAAATGCCATCCTACTCTGCTTTAAAACATACTTGCAGATCTACAGAAAGAAAACAAAAAGTACTTGCTTGAAAAACTTCAAATTCTGTCACCTGCCTAGAGAGAAAATCGCTTATCAGTCTATTCAGGTACCTGATGACAAGAGCAAGTATCTCACAACTCTTTCTGAGGATCAAACTCAGGGAGCTTAAATAATAGAATAAAGGATGTGTTCAAACCATCAGAGGATTCAGAAATCACCTCCAGCCCCTGGCGTCTAGCCACACTGTCTTCAATCCAGTTAGCACTAAATAGCACTAAATAAAACACTAGCTCTACCTGCACTACTGGCCCAAGTATGGCACACCCACATATGTCTGCAGTATCGTGAGTCAGCTCTGTTCTCTGAACAGGAGTCTCTAACCTTCCAACCCTGAAGCTTTAATTGGTATAACGGTCCAAAATTACAGAACCCATTTTCTCTTTCACTTCCCAGCATTGGTTGGGCTGCAGTTTCTTTACTGGGAGCTGTCTTAATGTACTAAGGCCATCTGTCCTGTCTGGAAAACCTTAAGAGAGAAGAGATTCTGCCCCAATCCTAAGCTGCAGCACTCCCCAGAGTGGACTTGGGAGATCGCCCAAGTCTTACACCAAAGCTACTGAGCTATTTGGTGCATCCAGCCAATGTGCCTTCCCCCAAGTTCAAAGGGAAAATGTAAAGAACTTAAATGATGATGGAAATAATAACAAATTCATATATTTTATCTAGAGTGTCTGAGTTGTTGGCATATGATTTTTCTGAACACCATTTTTCAACTTTTAAATTTCCGCTTCTACTATTTTTGACTTTTAGGATTTGCAGCTTATCTTTGTTTCTCTTGATTGGTTCTCACAGCACAGTGTATCAGTCATATGTAGAATGGGGTTTTAAAACGTTGTCTTTTGTTAATTCCTCATTTTATCATTCATTCTCTTCATTGCTTTCTCCTTTCTTGCTTCCTTTGTGCCTTTGGTTGGCTGAAGTTGGGTATCTAAGCACTAAGATGCTGCTTTCTTGTTTTCTTGTTGGTAAAATATGTCTAATATAATAAGTGTTACTTTAATGATTTCGCTATGCCCCACAAACTTTGACATAGTTGTTTTTTATTCATATATGTAATGATTTCCCTTATGACTTTCTCTCTCTTCCCAGAGTTATATAATGGTATATACAGGGTTTCAGATGGATACATTTTTTTACTCTTTGGTATCAATTTCAAATTTTATTCCTCTCAAATGAATAGTATATATGATATTACATCTATAAATATGTTTACTTTGCTTATTTGGCAAGCACTCAGTTGATGTTTTGTGAGCTCCTTGGTTGGGCTCCTATGGGCACCTGTTGATTCACACACGATGTGTCTCCTTTATTCCAATCATCTATTTTGCATTTTTCCTTTCTGTATCTATTAAAATAGCCAACTATAATTAATCATATAATTATGTCTGTATTGGTTATTTTGTAGAGTTACATATTTCAAAGTTCTCCTAATAGGAATAAGAATCTTGATTGATTGTTGTGTGATCTTCTTTTACTTGTATTTAACAAGCCACTTCCTTTTCATTTTGATTTTTGGTGGTAGGGGAAAGGAAAAGAAGTTTGGCAAAGAATGCATAAGATAGAAGTAGAAAGGGAGAGTCCAAATACCACCAGGGAAGGCAATCTCTTCCAGTTTGAATCGGGCATTACCAAGTTTCCCAGAACATCCTGAGTCACAGTAGCCAGCCTATTAGGAATGCTCTTTGCTCCTGCCAATTTTTCTAGTGACAGCTTTGTGCTATCCTGCTCTAAAATATTTTAAACCAGATGTCTTTCCTCTGTTTCTATTGTAACTGCTTCACAGGTGACTCGAGAGTATGTTGAAATCAAAGGCATATTTTCTAAAGCAACCCAGGACCTTTGTTATCTCTTTCACTGTGTCTAGGATTTCCGACTATATGGTAAAGCTCCATTAGCTTCTGCCTCTCTGCCAGTTGTTTTAAAATTGTACTTTTTCTTCCAGTATTTTAGAATAGCTCTTATGTTCATGAACCTCTCCTAAAATATCTGCTCTGGTACTTTTATATTTTTAACAGTTTGTTGTAGCTTACCATTTTATTAACCACAGAATGCTTGTTTCATTTTAAAAATCTAGCTAATTAAATTAAAGAAAAAATGTTGCTACCTAATTTGTATTCATTTTAAATTATCACACAAATGGATTTCAGCATCTCAGACATGTGTGTTATAATACTTGTTCTCTCACCCTTCCCCATTGCCCTCCCCACTCTGTGACTGGTAGCCCCCCCCATTGGGTCCCTTCTTCTCCCAAATGATACTACCTCTCCATATCTCTTTGCGTGTCCTGTGTATTCTATCACCGCCTCTTTTTTCTTTTTCTTACAAGATTCACACACACACACACACACACACACACACACACACCCCACACCCGAAACACACATGTACACACTTAAATGTAAATAAATTTCAATCTATTTTCTACATATGAAAAAAAAACTATGTTCCCCTTTCTAGGTTTGGCTTGTTTGGCTTAACATACTTTCTAGTTCTACTCATTTCCATGCAATATCAAGATTTGATTCTTTCTTTCTTTCTTTCTTTCTTTCTTTCTTTCTTTCTTTCTTTCTTTTTTTTGAAGTTTTTTATAGTGTAAATTCAAACATATATACCACAAATCCAAAAAAAAGAAAATAGAACATTATTAGGAATGAAATTCAGAAGAAATGAGTAATGTCCAGGTTCCAACACTAGAAGTAGGAAAACATAAAAACTTTTGTAAATTTACTCCTATCCTATCGGTCAAATCTAGTTACATGGCCCAGAGTTGTTGTGACTCCATTGAGATTACAATCCATCACTAACTGAAGAAAGAGAAGCTATAAACAAGATATTTTAATACATTAAAACTTTAAAATTAAACTTATCGTTATACACATACTATATTCTTTTTAATGCGACAATGAAGACTTATGGAACTGTAATTGAAAAGACTGTGAAGAAAGGATTTACAAAATATATTGGGCTGGTCTTCAGATGTCTAGATTCGCTTTAATTCATTTGGTTGATTAAATGCTTATAGTCTGTATTTTATCAAATTTATTCTGTTAATACCCATATTACTCTCCCCAACCAAATTTTAACTTTTTCAGCTGACTATATCATTATTTTGTTTTATTTTGTTGCACTTTACTTCTGATGGTAGATAAGACAGTATTATTTAGAATATCTCTCCCACATGCATGGTTTGGGAGAATTAATATTGTTCAAATGTTCAAATGTCCATAAGTTTCAAAGCTGCCTTTACCTTTCATGTAATTTCGATTAAAATACCATTTAAAGTAGAATTACTAAAAATTATCTCAAAGCTCATATAGAGACAAAAAGCCTATATATAGTCAAACTAATCACAAATAAAAAGAAAAAAGCAGCGGCTTCACACAACCTTTCTAAAAATATACTACAAAACTTTAAAAATGAAACAGACTGCTTAGTAAATTATAAATAGAAACTCAGATAGTGGTATAAAATAGAGAGCCTAGACTTAAACCTGGGCATGTACTATCACCTGATTTTTAAAATTATATTTTTTTTCCTCCTTTTTTATTTTTGATACTTTATATACATTTCCAATGTTTCCCCTTTTCTGAGTCTCCTCTTTGTATACCCCCCATCCCCTCCCCAACCCGCCTCTAGGAGGGAATTCCACCTCCCACACCCCC
>JAPYYD010005915.1:0-11633 GCA_028551405.1 Uromys caudimaculatus
ACTCATGACGGAATTCACTTGATCGAGCCTGGTTCTGTGCTTTGATACCACTACAGGGAGGTGTGGCCTATTTAACCCAGCTGACCCCACTCCCCTTCTTATTTGAAAGAATGGGGGGAGATGTAAGGAGCGGTTAGAATATTCGCCATCACTAGATGGCGCTGTCGTTCTGAGGAAACTTGCGGGTAGCCCGCGAAAACCCCGAAATGCATTATGGGTGTACACGTCTAATCACTGCCCATTCCCGGGGCACACCAACCAATGGAGTGCACACTGCCCCGGGACTATATAACGCCGCCATGTTGGGTCCCGCGCGGTTCTCCCACTATCTACGGCAACATTAAAGCTGAACTGTAGAAGAAGCCTGCCGTGTGTCCGCGTGTCTTCTTGCCGGCGAGAGGCACGCGCGCCTCACAAAAAAGAATATATCAGTTAGCCTGTACCTTATTTACCAATACATATCTGCAAGGAGATAATGAACATACATATATACCATATATATAAGAGGCCACATACATGCATCATTCTTAGATTACCATCTTTAGTACTATAGACAAATTGTGGAAAGAATTGCAGGTATATAAATATGATTACCTATCTCCAATATAAAGTTAGTTTATATTATTGATATATATTTTGATTAATGTATGCTGTTCACTTTAGTTTGTAATTTTCCCTTTCATGATTTAGAATTACTTCCAAGTATTCAAGTGGATGTTTCACTGCCTAGAATAAATGTGTACTTAATGAAGACATGAGAAGACCCATTACTTCTGTGTTGTCCCTCTGTTCATTCCTACAGCACCCCCCCGGTTGAATACCAAATCTGGGGCTTTCTACTTCTACTGCCCAGAACACTATCTGAAAGTATCAAATACTCTCATAGGCTATACAGGTATCTGGAGTTAATTGCTTCCTGCAAAGTTACTTTAGAAAATTGGATGAAAACCCTCCTAGAGGATTTCATAAAGAAAGCAACATAGTGAGAAAAATTTACCATTGGAGATCTATCTTTATATTATGCTTTTCTTTTTTTGATACTTCATTTACATTTCAAATGTTTCCCCCTTTCCAGGTCTTTGGTTGGTGATCCAGTCTGAGGGAGCTCTGGGAGAGGGGGTCTGGACAGTTGACACTGCTGCTCCCTCCCTGGGGCTGCAAACCCCCTCATCTCCTTCAGTCCCTTCTCCAACTCCTCCATCTGTGACATCATGCTATTAATATTCTTTTGGGGTTTTTTTTGTTTTTTTTTTTGTTGTTGTTTTTTGTTTTTCGAGACAGGGTTTCTCTGTGTAGTCCTGGTTGTCCTGGAACTCACTCTGTAGACCAGGCTGGCCGCAAACTCAGAAATCCACCTGCCTCTGCCTCCTGAGTGCTGGGATTAAAAACGTGCGCCACCACTGCCCGGCTGCTATAAATATTCTTAAAACATTTAGTGCTTCGCTTTTTTGAATAAATGCATATTCTTATGCTCAGATAAGATGAAATCTATCTTTCCTTATATTTGTTTTAATTGGAATAGACAACAAACAAAATTAGCTTCTCTTCATATTTTCTGTAAACCTATTTTTTATTGTATATACAAATACACAGACACACACACACAGAGACACACACACACACAGACACACACACAAAATCTTCTGAATGCAGTTTTGACAAACAGGAAAAATAAGTGTGGAAAATGAAGTTTAGACCATCTACACCAAAGTCTCTGAAATGTTATAATAGTTTTTGCCACTGATGAACTTTCTAAATTCTGTTATCAACAACATAGATTTGTCCAATGTTGTCTATTCAATCGTAGTTGATTGTGCAAGAACAATATTTATCAGATAATTGTACCAAACCTATCTTAGAAAAATGACAATCAGCAGATGAACTATACCCTCGAACACCTGGCGTCATTGGTGACTGATCTGTTTTCTGATGGGACAGAGACATTAAGTCCAACGATGAGATTTGCTCTCCTGCTCTTGCTAAAGTACCCACACATCACAGGTAAGAACACAGGTGATGAAGTACAGCATTCCTAGAATACGTTGTAAAGATGCAGATTGTGTCCTGCATGTTGTTATTCAAAATATCAGTATTTAACTTTCTGTTCCATTGGCTTTAATAAGAATGATGAATGAATGAAATGAAGAGACATTAGCCTTGAAAAAGCCATCAAGGATAGTCCTTTTTCTGAATTCTCTAGAAGGTGATCTGTGGTAAGCACCTTGAACATATGACCCAATATATGGGTCATGGTTGTATAATAGTTTCTTCCCCAAATTCAGGCCTTCAGAGCAGTTGAATTCTTGGAGGTGCTTCCTTTATTGTGATAAATTTAATACTGGGGTAGGTAAGAGAAAACTCAGCTCTTTAAAGCATAAAATAAAGTCCAATATTTAATGTAAATATTTTAAATTATTCTGTGTTATTATTCTGTAAATCATTTTAAATTCTTTGGTTCATGATAAATTTATTGCCTTTGATATCAAGGTTATGATGTCAAACTTATAGAATAGAGAAATATATCATGTTCAATAAAAATTTTGATGAACAATATTTTTTCAAATATACCAAAGTTTCATTTTACAAATAACATTATTGTAAAATTTCATGTGTAAATAGAATCAAACATTCCACATTAATGAACCACACCTTCCATCCTGTGTCAATATCTGCTGAAATGACAATAGCATAATTATGAGACAGAATTAGATCATTTAAGGTAGGACAAGACAACAGTAAACAAAAGAATCCTTCATAATATATCAATAATACAGTAGTAATGAAGAGTAATGGGGGAAATATCCTGGAACATGATGGGGGAACACATGCTCAAAGAATCTATAGAATAGGAAAAGTACACTGTGCCTCTCCAGTGTCCGTAAGGTTTCCTTTTTTGCATCTAACAATTTTAAATAGAAAATCAGGTTGGGAACCAGAGATTGTTTTGCCCACTGTTTCCTTAATTACTCCATCCTTCAAGTGAGAGTTACCAAAACATAAAACGTAGAAATACTTTAAAAATAAACAAAAATCCATGTTTAAAAGAACATTGAATGGATGGCAAGGAAATAATGAAGCTTAAAGTGGAGAATGTGCAATGTTTCATAGAGTCTCAGAGCTCTTTTCTCCCCCCATTTCTTGAATATTAACTGCTGAATCTACCACTCAGACTGTAATGTACTACAAACATCTCTGTGTTTTGCATAGACAATTTTTTCAAACATCCATCAGAAACAACAAAATAAAAAAACAGAATGTAAACAATGGAATGGAAGCCCAAAGATGTTCAGATTTATCCCCAACCCACACTTAAGTTTTGACACTATACCAGAATTCTGAAGAACAGCTTGTGATTGTCTGATGTGTTGAAAAGCAGAGGACCAAATAACCCTATTAAAAACTGGGGAACAAAGCTAACAGAGAATTCTCAACTGAGAAGGGCTGAGAAGCACCTCAAGAAATGTTCAACATCCTTAATTATCACAGAAATGCAAATCAAAGCAACCCTGAGATTCCACCTCACACCAGTCAGAATGGCTAAGATCAAAAACTCAGGTGAAAGCAGATGCTGACCAGGATGTGGAGAAAGAGGAACACTCCTCCTCTGCTACTGGGATTGCAAGCTGGTGCAACCACTCTGGAAATCAGTTTGGCAGACCCTCAGAAAATAGGACATAATACTACCTGAGGACCCAGCTATACCACTCCTGGGCATATACCCAGAAGATGCTCCAACATCTAATAAGGACACATGCTCCACTATGCTCATAGCAGCCATATTTATAATAGCCAGAAGCTGGAAACAACCCAGATGTCCCTCATCAGAGAAATGGATACAGAAAATGTGGTACATTTATACAATGGAATACTACTCAGCTATTAAAAATAATGACTTCATGAAATTCACAGGCAAATGGAAGGAACTTGAAAATATCATCCTGAGTGAGGTAACTCAGCCACAATAGAACAAACATGATATGTACTCACTGATTAGTAGATATTAGCCCAAAAGTTTGGAATACCCAAGATTCAATTCACAGCAACCATAGGATTGAGTGTGGGGTCCTGGATGGAGGAGTTGGAGAAGGGACTGAAGGAGCTGAGGAAGTTTGCAGCCCCATGGAAGGAGCAACAGTATCAACTGACCAGACCCCCCAGAGCTCTCAGAGACTGGACCACCAACCAAAGAATACACATGGAGGGACCCATGGTGCTGGACATATATGTGGCAGAGGAGGGCCTTGTTGGCCATCAGTGGGAGAAGAGGGTTTTGGGCCTGAGGGTGTTAGATGCCCCATTATAGAGGAATGCTAGAGAGGGACGATGGGAGTGGGTGGTTGGGGGAAGACCTTCATAGAGGCAGGGGGAGGGGGATGGCATAAGGTATTTCCAAAGGAGAGACCTGGAAAGGGGAAAACATTTGAAATGTAAATAAAGTAAATATCAAAAAATAAAAATAAATAAATAAGTAAGTAAGTAAGTAAATAAATAAATAAATAAATAAATAAATAAATAGAGGAATATAGGTGACAAAGCTACAAAGATGGTGTGCTACAGGATTGTCAACAAGGTTATAGTTTTAAATATTGAGGCAGGATCACAAATAAAACATAATTATTGTTTTCTGTCATCTTGATATCATCATGTCCTCTAGATGGCTTTCAGTGCATCTAATAGGGTATTACCAACATTATCAAAAGCATTAGCATTCTCTGTATTGACACAAACCAGACAAAGATACTCATCTCCCTTTGTAATGCAGGGCCAGATGATTTTAGTATAGAAATCTATAATACCTTCAAAGAAGACCTAATACTAATATTTCTCAAACTCTTCTACAAAATAGAAATAGAGGGAATACTATTTCATTCATTCTATTAAGCGGAAGTTATGCTGATAACAAAGCCACACAAAGACTCAACAAAGAAAGAGAACTTCAAATCAATTTTGCATATGAATATCAATGTAAAAATACTCAATAAAATTCTCATTAAACAAATCCAAGAACACATCAAAATTATCATTTTCCATGACCAATTAGGTTCCAACCCAGGGATGCAGGGATGGTTCAATATATGGAAATCCATCAACATAATCCACTGTATAATCAAGTTTAAAGAAAAAAAATCACATGTTCATCTCATTAGATGCTGAAAAAGCCTTTCACAAGATACATACCACTTCATGTTAAAAGTCTTGGAAAAATCAGGAATTCAAGGCACATTCTTAAATATAACAAAAGTAATATACAGCAAACCAACAGCCAACACCAAATTGAATAGAAAGAAATTTGTTGCAATCCCACTAAATCAGGGACAAAACAAGGCTGACCACTCTCTCCCTACTTATTCAGTACAATACTTGAAGTTCTAGCTTGAACAAGTGGACAACAGGAGATCAAAGGAATACAAATTGTTAATGACAAAGTCAAAGTATCACTATTTGCAGACGATATGATAGTATACATTAGTGAACCCAAAAGTTATATCAGAGAACTGCTACATGTGTTAAACAAATTCGGCAAAGTGGCTGCATATATAATTAACTCAAACTAATCAGTGTCCTTCATCTATCCAAATGATAACCAGGCTGAGAATGAATTCAGGGAAACAATTCCTTTCATAATAGTCATAAGTACTATAAATTACCTTGGTGTAACTTTATCAAATCAAATGAAAGATCTGTATCACAAGAACCAAAATTCATTGAAGAAAAAAATCAAAGACTGCAGAATATGAAAAGATATCCATGCACACAGATTGGTAGGATACGGAGAAAACGAGACACTCCTCCATTGCTGGTGGAATTACAAACTGGTATAACCACTATGGAAATCAATTTGGTGGTTCCTCGGAAAATTTAAAATACTTCTACCTGAAGACCCAGCTATACCACTCCTTGCTATATAAAGATGGTCCATCATTCCAGAAGGATACATGATCCATTATGATCATAGCAGCCTGATTTGTAATAGCCAGAAGGTGGAAACAACCCAGATGCCCCTCAATTAAAGAATAGATACAGAAAATATGGTTCATTTACACAATGGAATACTCTTCAACTCTTAACAACATGAACATCATGAATATTGCAAGCAAATGGATGAAACTAGAAAATATTATCTTACATGATGATACTCAGTCCTAAAAGGACATGCATGGTATGTAGTCACTAATAAGTGGATATAAGACAAAAAGTCCAGAATACCCATGATACAAATCACAGGCTGTATGAAGTTTAATAAGAAGGAAGGCCCAAGTGTGGACACTTCAATACCACTTAGAAGAGGAACAAAATAGTCATAGGAGGCAAATGGAGGGAGGGATCTGGGTAGAAGAAAGGAGAGGGGAGAGAAATTAGGCAGGATCTGGTTATGGGGGAAAGAAGAGAGAAGCCCAGAGGGCAAGGACAATGAATGGAAATATGCAGCAGTTAGGGATTGGAGTCAGAAAGTCACAGAGACTTGGGATGTGAGAGACTCCTAGGACTCAATGGGGATTTCTTTCACCAAAATGCCAACAGTGGGGAGATGGAACTGGAAGAGACCACCTCTAGTACAGAGATATGACATCCAATTGAGTCATAGTGTTATTTACCAATTATAAAATTTTTTGATCCAGAACTGTTCCTGTCTAAAGGAAATTCTGGGACAAAAATGAAGCAGAGACTGAATGAAAGGCCATCCAGTGATTGGCCCAACTTGGTATCCATCACATGCTCAGGCACCCTACCCTGACACTATTATTAATGCCATAGAGTGCTTGCATACAGGAACCTAGCATGAATGTCCATTGAGAGGCTCTATCATTAGCTGAGTGAGACAGATGCAGATACTTGCAGCCAACCATTGGACTGAGGTGATAGACCACTATTGGAGAGATAGGGGAAAGGCTAAGGTTATGAATGGATTGCAACTCCATAAGAAGAACCACAATATCAAGTAATCAGACCACCCAGAGCTCACACAGAATAAGATACCAACCAAAGAACATATATATATCAGAGAACTGCCTTATCTGACTTCAGTGGGAGAGGATATACTTAATCCTGTAGAAACTTAATTCCACAGGGAAGGGTGATGCTAGAGGGGGTGAAGTGGGCATGCATGAGTGCAAGGAGGACTACACTTTCAGAAGCAAAGGGAAATGTGCATGGGGTGAAGAACTTGGGGAGAGGAGACCAGGAAGGGGACAACATTTGGGTTTAAATAAATTAAGTAATTTAATAAAAAGTTTAAAAAAGAAAGTGATTTTAGCCTTTATTTCTCAGTTCTCTCTAAAAAGTTTTCAATGAACGTTCTCTGAGAAAGTTCTTCTCTAAAAGGTTCTTCTCTCTAAAAGCTCTCTAAAATGTTCTTCAAAAATTTCTCTAATAAGTGTCTCTCTAAAACATTTTCTCTGCTCTCTTTATCCCTTAGTCTTGTTCTTTCCTCATGCTTTGGTAGTGCCCTTGCTCACAATGCTCTTGCTTCCAATTGCCTTTACTCCTAGTGCTTTTATTCCCCGTGCCTTTGCAATGTAATCTTTCCTAGTTTTTATATCTTTTCTAGGAGAATAGATTACATGGTCATTCCAAGCATTATTTATCTTTTTTACAAAGATTCACTAGATGTTCAACATAAATTAAAATAATAAATTTAATAAGTTTACAACAGAGAATGATTGCATGTATATCCACTAAAAGAAATTATCTAATAAATATGTCACAAGTTTAACAGCTTCACTGAAAGTTAAAAACCATAATTTTTGTATGATGGTACTATTGAAGTTTCGTATAGATAAACCCAGTCAATACTGTATCTTCTCTCCTTGCACCTATAGTAAATCCTTGCTTCCTTTTTATGACTTTTGGTTACTGTTTACAAACACTTAGAATGTGCACTAAGTTACAGATGCCTGCTTACTATCTCAGAAGCAATTAACTAGTGACACTTGTAGACTAGCAGAGTCCTAATTGCAGTTTTGACATAATCAAGGACTAAATAGCAGTCCTATGAAAAAATATCATAATTACTAATATCATTTTAGGGATTCTTATAGAATCATTCTTAAGTATTAACAAAGTATCTATTTGTCTATATAGTACCTCTATAAGAGAGTACAATTTCATTGTTCTACAGAGAGTGGGCTAACACCTAGTAATTTTATATATATTACCATAATTGTTCCTGTCTGAAAGAAGTGCAGGGATGGAAATGGAAAAGACCCTGAGAAAAAAAAGGTCCAACAACAGGCTCAAAGTAGGGTCCATCTCAAGAGGATGCCCCAAGACCTAAAACTATTATTGAGGCTATGGAGATCTCATAAAAGATGACCTATCATGACTGCCCTCTGAAAGACCCAACAAACATCTGAAAAAGTCAGATGCAGATATTGACACCCAATCAATAGACAGAATCTGCTGACCCTGTGGTTGAATTAGGGAAAAGCTGGAAGAAGCTGAGGGGGAGGGAAACCCTGTAGGAGGACTAGCAGTCTCAATTAACCTGGACCCCCAAGATCTCTCAAACACTGGACCACCAACCAGGCAGCATACACTAGCTGATAAGAGGTCCCCAACCCATAAACATCAGAGGATTGCTGGGTCTGGGTTCAGTGAGAGAAACTGTACATAATCTTCAAGAAACTGGAGGCCCCAGTGAGTTTAGAGGTCTGGTAAGGTGGAGGAGGACATCCTTGTAGAGACAGGGGTGTAGGGAGGAGATATGGGGTCTGGACTAGTCAGAGGGTGGAACAGGTGGGGAATAAAATCTGGAGTATAAAAAAAGGAAAATAATAATAATAATAATAATAATAATAATAATAATAATAATAAACTATAAAAAACGGGAAAGCAAATTAATATCAAAAATCATTTCCTCAAATATAATCTTCTTGCCCTTGCCTAAAGAAACAAAACCATCATAGATTTACATTCCATGATAGAATCATTTCAGAAAGATTACCTGGTAATTTTTAGCTTCTCCAAGATGACTTTTGACAATTTATAAAATACAGTGTTACTCACCTGTCCAAAATGATTAACAAAGTTTAAAAATAATTCTGTTTAGAATACTCGAAAACTATATCTAAGATCACTTTAATATGATCATTCACAATGATCAAGTCAGCTTCCTCACAGAAAAGTATCAAGGTCTGAACTTTGGTGTCCAGATTATGCAGACTCATATGTAAGCAAAACTGCCTTACACATGATACAAGAACTTAAAAAATCAAAAATAAAGAAACTTATAGCTATTACAATGTACATTATCTTTTGAAAACTTTAGGCTTTTTTCTCAAAAGCAAATATGAAATTAAAGTTTGAATGAGAAACCTCATTATTGGTGCAGCAGGTGAGATTAGTGAAGAGCCCAGCAGACTCAGAACTCATCAATCTCGAGACCCCTTATCCCCTGAATTCAACTCCCCTTTCAGTCTGGAACTTCTACTGGGACAGATCAACAGCTTGTCTGCTTCTCTGAAGAAACCACTGTCTGAAGTCCTCCAAGGAATTCTGCTGCATGCAGGGTAACTGAACAAACAGTATGCTGCACACAGGGCAACAAAACCTATAGTCTGAATGTCTCCAAAGAGAAGAGCTACACACAAGGCAACAGCTGGACTGGTCCTTTGAAAACCCATCAGTCTGAAGGTCTCCAAGCAGATCTGCAGCTGCCAAGACAACAGATCATCAGCTTGTCTAGCCCCTGAAGACCCCACAATCTGAAGGCCTCCCAGAAGAGCAACTGCAGCCAGGGCAACAGGTCACCTGCATAATACAACTCTGAAGACCCCATAGTCTGAAAGCCTCACAGGAGGTTGCCTATGTCCAGAGCCACGGGTCTACCAGAAGACCTGCATCAAATCAGGTACACAGAAGACAGGCCCCAGACAGAGACACCCAGACCAGCTGACACCAGGGATAACAGGATGGTGAGAAGCAAGCCCAAATCATGAGCAACAGAAGCCCATATACATTGGCACCATCAGAACCTGGTTCTCTCACCACAACAAACCCTGGATATACCAACACACCTGAAAATCAGGAAGTTGACCTAAAATCCTATCTCATGAAGATAATGGAGTCCTTTAAGGAGGATATAAATAATTCACTGAAAGAAATCCAGGAAAACACAGGTAAACAGGTAGAAGCCCTTAGGAATGAGGAAATACCTTAAGGAATACAGAAAAACACTATCAAACAGGTGAAGGAATTGAACAAAATATTCCAAGACCTAAAACTAGAAGTAGAAACAACAAAGAAAACACAAATGGAGTCAAACCTGGAAATGGGAAACCTAGGAAAGGGGTCAGGAACTACAGATGCAAGCATCACCAACAGAGTAAAAGAGATAGAAGCGAGAATCTCAGTTGTAGAAGATACCTTAGAAGATATTGATACAATTGTCAAAGGAAATTCAAAAAATAAAAAAACTCCTAACCCAAAACATCCAGGAAATCATGGACACAGTCAAAAGACAAAATCTAAGAATAATAGGAATAGAGGAGAGGAAAGATTCTAAGCTCAGACAGGGACTGAGGTAGGTGGGCATAGAAACCCCCTGGATCCCAACAGCGGCTGCTGCGGCAGGAGACTTCTACCTGGGCCACCAGGGTTCCATAGTCAAGTAGCGCCCGCTGGGAGAAAGTTGATCTCCCAGGAGCGTGGAAAAGCCCGGAGTGGGGGCAAAACGAGCCCCAGTGCTCACTGATTCTGCCTGGTTTGCGCAGGCCACAGAGACTGAGGGACAGGAACTTCCGGCCTCCATCGGGCGGTTGGGGACCTCTGCTTGGGCCACAGGGCTCCATAGCCAATTAGTGCCAGGAGAAAGATACCCTCCCAGGAGCTTGGAAAAGCCAGGAGTAGGCCCAAGATAAAATCCACAGCTCACCAGGAACTGCCCCGAACCTGCGAAACACAGGGACTAAAGTAAGCGGGCATAGAAACTCCCTGGATCCCATCAGCAGAGGCGGAAGGAGACCTCTGCCTGGGCCACCAGGGTTCCATAGCCAATCAGTGCCAGAAGAAAGTGACTCACCCAGGAGCGTGGAAAAACACCTCTCAGAGAGAGCTGGTCTTCAAGGCCTGCAGGTGAGATAAGCCATAGCCAGACAGTAAGATCAGCTAACATCGGACTTAACCAGATGGCAAAATGCAAGGGCAAGAACGTAAAGAACAGAAATCAAGGCCAATTGGCATCATCAGAACCCAGCTCTCCCACCACAGCAAGCCCTGGATTCCCCAATACACCAGAAAAGCAAGACTCAGATTTAAAATCATTTCTCATGATGATGAAAGAAGAAATTAGGAAAGAAATTATCACCCGTAAAGAAACACAAGAGAACAGAGGTAAAGAACTAGAAGCCCTTAAAGAGGAAACACAGAAATCCATTAAAGAATTACAGGAAAACACAATCAAACAGACAAAGGAAATGAGCAAAACCATCCAGGAGCTAAAAATAGAAATAGAAACAATAAAGGAATCACAAAAAGAGACAACCCTGGAGTTAGAAAACCTAGGAAAGAGATCAGGAGTCATAGATGCAAGCATAACCAACAGAATACAAGAGATAGAAGAGAGAATCTCAGGAGCAGAAGATACCATTGACAACATCGACACAAAGGTAAAAGAACATACAAAATGCAAAAAG
>JAPYYD010005916.1:0-11630 GCA_028551405.1 Uromys caudimaculatus
TTTATTAATTATTGATATTTTCTTCAGGAAGTTGTCTCTTAGTACCAATGTGTTCAAGGTTATCTCCACTTTCTCCTTATTGATTTTATGTTGAGGTTTTTATCCTCTTAGATTTGAGACTTGTGCAGGGTGATAAATAGGTATGTATTGTCCTGGTTTTACATGCAGACATACAGTTTGCCAAGCACTATTTGTTCAAGATCTAAAAATCAAGTGCCCATATTAGGTAGATTTATGTCTGTGTCGTTACTTCAATTTAGTTGATCAATGTGTCTGCATTTATGCAGATACCATGTAGATTTTATTTCTATACCTCTGTAGTACAACTTGAAATAAGGAGTAATGAGACTTCCAGAAGTTCTATTATAGTCAAAGATAGTCGTAGGGGCCCTTTTTTTTTTTTTTTTTTTTTTTTTGTTGTTGTTGTTGTTTTTGTTTTTTTTGTTGGACCACATATGTTTGAGAATTGTCCTTTGAAGGCCTAGTCGAAATTAAATTGGAATTTGAATGGGGATTGCATTGAATCTGTAGATAGCTTTTGGTACGATTGTTACTTTTGTTATTTTTTTTTTAAAGATTGGTGTATTTATTTATTTGTTTATTTATTTATTTATGTGAATATTTACATTTCAAGTGTTTTCCCCTTTCCAGGTCTCCCTTTAGGAAAACCTCTATCACATCTCCCCTCCCCTGCCTCTATGAGGGTGCTACCCCCAGCACCACCCCACTCCCATCTTCCCACCCTAGCATTCCACTACACTGGAACATCGAACACCCTCAGGCCCAAAGGCCTCTCCTCCCACTGATGTCCAACAAGGCCCTCTCTGCTACATACACTGCCAGTATCATGTGTTCCATCCTTGTGTATTTTTTGGTTGGTGGTCTAGTCTCCAGAGCTCCAGGGGATCTGGCCAGTTGACACTGTTACTCCCTCCATTGGGATGCAAAACCCCTCAGCTCCTTCAGTCCCTTCTCCAACTCCTCCATCCAGGACCCCACGCTCAGTCCAATGGTTGGCTGTGAGCATCTGCCTCTGTATTTGTCATGCTTGGCCTGAGCCTCTCAGGAGACAGCTTATCATGCTTTCATCAGCAAGCACTTCCCAGCATCTACAAGAACGGCCAGGTTCGGCAACTGTATATGGGAAGTATCCCCAGATGGGGCAGTCTCTGGATGGCCTTTCCTTCAGTCTTTGCTCCACACTTTGTTTCTATATTTCTGCCTTTGTTTCTATATTTTGTTCACCCTTCTAAGAAACACTGAAGCATCCACATTTTGGTCTTCCTGCTCCATAGGCTTCATAGGGTCTGTGAACTGAATCTTGGGTATTCTGAACTTTTGGGCTAATATACACTTATCAGTGAGTACATACCATGTTCGTTCTTTTGTGACTGAGTTCCTTCACTCAGGAAGACATTTTCAGGTTCCATCCATTTGCCAGTGAATTTCATAAAGTCATTGTTTTTAATAGCTGAGTAGTATTCCATTGTGCAAATGTACCACATTTTCTGTATCTATTCCTCTGTTGTGGGACATCTTGGTTTTTTCCAACTTCAGGCTATTAAAAATATGGCTGCTATGAACATAGTGGAGCATGTGTCCTTATTACATGTTGAAGCATCTTCTGGGTATATGCCCAGGAGTAGTATAGCTGGGTCCTCAGGTAGTAGTATTTCCAATTTTCTGGGGATCTGCCAAATTGATTTCCAGAGTGGTTGTACCAGCTTGCAATCCCACCAACAGTGGAGTAGTGTTCCTCTTTCTCCACATCCTCACCAGCATCTGCTGTCACCTGAGTTTTTGATCTTAGCCATTCTGACTGGTGTGAGGTAGACTCTTCGGGTTGTTTTGATTTGCATTTCCCTGATGATTAAGGATGTTGTAAATTTCTTTAGGTGCTTCTCAGCTCTTCAAGTTTTCTCAGTTGAGAATTCTCTGTTTAGCTCTGTTACCCATTTTTAATAGGGTTATTTGGTTCTCTTGGGTCTAAATTCTTGAGATCTTTGTATATATATTGGATATTAGCCCTCTATCGGATGTAGGATTGGTAAAGATCTTTTCCTAATCTGTTGGTTGCTGTTTTGTCCTATTGACAGTACCCTTTGCCTTACAGAAGATTTTCAATTTCATGAGGGCCCATTTGTCGATTCTTGATCTTAGAGCATAAGTCATTGGTGTTCTGTTCAGGAACTTTTCCCCTATGCCCATGTGTTCGAGACTTTTCCTCACTTTCTCTCCTATTAGATTCAGTGTATCTGGTTTTATGTGGATGCCCTTGATCCACTTGGACTTGAGCTTTGTACAGGCAGATAGGAATGGATCAATTTGCATTCTTTTACATGTTGACTGCCAGTTGAGCCAGCACCATTTGTTGAAAATGCTGTCTTTTTTCCACTGAATGGTTTTAGCTTCTTTGTCAAAGATCAAGTGACCGTAAGTGTGTGGGTTCATTTCTGGGTCTTCAATTCTATTCCACTGATCTACCTGCCTGTCACTGTACCAATAGCATTCAGTTTTTATCACTATTGCTCTGTAGTACAGGTTAAGTTCAGGGATGCTGATCCCCCCAGAAGTTCTTTTATTGTTGAGAATACTTTTTGCTATCCTGTGGGTTTGGTTTTTTTTTTTTTTTTTTTTTTTTGTTATTCCAAATGAATTTGAGAATTGTTCTTTCTATGTTCATGAAGAATTGAGTTGGAATTTTGATGAGGATTACATTGAATTTGTAGATTGCTTTCAGCAAGATGGCCATTTTTTACTGTATTAATCCTGCCAATCTATGAGCATGGGAGATCTTTCCATTATCTGAGGTCTTCTTCTGTTTCGTTATGTTAATCCTACCAATGCATCAGCAAGGAATACCTTTCATCTGTTTATATGTGCTTCAGTTTATTTCTTCAACCACTTGAAATTTTTAACATACACATATTTTTCTTGTTTGGTTATAGTTACTCGAAGATATTTTGTATTATTTAAAGCTAATGTGAAATGTATTGTTTTCCTGATTTCTGTCTCAGATGCTTTGTCATTTGCATTTATGAGTGCTACTAATATTTTTAGTAAATTTGTAACATACTTATTGCCTGAGAGTGTTTATCAGCTATAGGGTATTTATAAGGTCATTTGTGTATACTACCATATCATTTGAAAATAATGGTAATTTGACTTTTCCTTTCCTAATTGTATCCCCTTTATCTCTTTCAGTTGTCTTACTGCCTTAGATAAAACTTCAAGGACTATACTAAGTAGATATGGAAAAAGTCAACAAATGTTCTAATTTTTATGGAATTACTTTTAATTTCTCTCCATTTAATTTGATGTTGGCTAAAAGCTCTATGTAAATGAACAACATTGTGTTTGGATATATCCTTCTTTCAATGATGTCTCCAGGACTTTTATAATGAAGAGTTGTTGGATTTTGTCAAAGGTTTTTCAAGCATCCAATGAGATAATTATATGGTTTTTTCTTTCTTTCAGCTTATTTATATGAATTACACTTACTGATATTTGTTTGTTAAACCATCCCTGCATCCCTAGGATGAAGCCCACCTATCATAGTGGGTGATTTTTGGTGTGTTCTTGTATTATGTTTGCAATTATTTTATTGAATATTCTTGAGTATATGTTCATAAAGGAAGTAGGTTTGCAATTCTTTATCTTTGTTGAGACCTTTTGTAGTTTGGATACTGGATTGTTATGGCCTCATAAAATGAATTGACAATATTCCTTCTGCTTTATTTTGTGGTATAAACTGAAAATTTGTGTTAACTCATTTTGGAAAGTCTGGTAGAATTCTATGTTAAAACCATCCCATCCTGGGTATTTATTATTTAGTTTTATTGGAAGATTTAAATGACCATGTCTGTTTCACTGGAAATTGCTATATGATCTTGATTTAACTTTGGTAAGTGGTATCTATCAAGAAATGTATCCATTTCTATTAGGTTTTTTTCAGGTTTATTGGAGAAAAAGTTTTTAAAGTATGTCCTTATTCTTTCCTAGATTTCAGCAATATTTGTTGTTATGTACTGTATATTTCTAGTTTTGGTAGTTTTCATACTTTTGTCTATCTTTTATTCAGTTTAGATAAGGTTTACATAAGATTGATTTTATTCTCAGAGGAACAATTCTTTGTTTGATTATTTCTATTGTTCTCTGTTTCTATTTTATTTATTTCAGCCCTTGCATTTATTATTTCTTGCCATTTAATACTCTGATGTGTTTAACTTCGTTTAGTTCTAGAATCTTCAGGTAAGTTGGTCTGTTCTAGAACTGTAAAGTTGGTAATATGAGATCTTTCCATTTTTTTAAATGTTGGTATATAGCACTTTAAATTTGCTTCTTAGAGATGCTTTCATTTTGATCCATAATTTTGTGTATGCTATGTATTAATTTTTCTGGAAGATCTTTAGTTTCTAATTGTATTTCTGTCTTGACATATATTAGATGAAATGTTTCTTATTGTCCATTTGGTTTATACCATCTGATAGTTTCAGGATTTCTCTGTTTACTTTTTGTGTTCTTTTGCTCTGGTGTTAAAAGTAGTATATTGAAGACTTCCAAGTTCAGTGTTTAAAACTCAATATATCATTTATGGCTTATTACTGTGTCTTTTAAAAACTTTTGTGCCCTTTTGTTCGAGAATTGTTAAGATATGTAAAGAATTGAATGTTGTATTGGTGTATTTTTCCTTTGATGAGTACGTTGTATCTGTTTCCATCACATTTGACTAATTTTCTATGAAATCAATTTTGTTAGATATAAAAATATCTACTCAAACTTGTTTCATAGGCCCATTTGCTTGAAATAACTTTTGACTGTTTTATTATGTGGCAACACTTATTCTTCATGTTGAAGTGTGTTTCTTGTGTGGAACAGAAAGAAAGATCCTGGTTTCTCATCCATCCTTTTGTTTTCTTCCAATAATTTATATTTTTACTCACTTTACATCCCAATCACAGCCTCCCTTCCTTCCTCTCTTCCAAGTCCCACCATTACGAATCTATCTTTCCCATTCTCCTTAGAGAGAGGTCATCCCACTCTGAGACATATAATCCCAGAAGAACTAGTCATACCTCTCCCACATAGACCCTACCAAGAAGACCAGGTAGCGAGAAGGGAATCCAATGGAAGAGAGCAGAGGTCAAGACAGCCTAAATTCAACTTGTTAAAACACCCGCATTAAAACCAAACTGCATATTTACTACATATGTATAGGAGGTCTAAGTACAGCTTCTCTATGTTTCCTTATTGGGGGCTGAGGTGCTGTGAACCCCCATAGCTCCATGTTAGTTGATTTTGTAAGTCTTCTTGTGGTGTCCTTGAACCGTATGACTTGCTCACCTCTATCCCCCACTCTTCAATAAGACTCCCCAATCTTGGTCTGACGTTTGGCTGTGTCACTCCTCATCTGCCTCCCCCCACTGCTGGACGAATCCTCTCAGGAGACAGTTGTGCTATGCTCCTGTTGCCAATCATAGCAAAGTATCATTAATATTGTCAGGGGTTAGCTCTCTTGCATGGGATGGGTCTCATGTTGTCATTGGCTGGGTGTTCCCTCTGTCTATGCCCCGTCTTTAGCCCTGCACATCTTGTAGGCAAGACAAATTTTGTGAGTAAGGTTTGGCGTATAAATTAATGACCCCTCCCTTCTCTGGGGTCCTGCCTGGCTATAAGAGATACCCACTTCAGTCTCTATATCCCCTCTGGTTGGAACTTATGCTAGGGTCAAGTCCATAGTATCCCCTTAACCTCCCCCATCCTAGGCCTCCAACTAGTTAACAGAGTTAACCCTGTCTATTTCCATTCTCACGACCAGTGCTCTCTTCCCCCTTCCCCATCATACCTGATCGCCGTTACCAGTCTGCTCCTCACTACTGCTCCTACTCATTTGCCTCTCTTCATCCACCTCTAATAACTATTTAATTTCCCATTCTGAGTATGATTCATGAATCCTCCCTTGTGACCACCTTATTAGACAGCTTCTTGGAGTCTTTGAATTATACCATGGTTATCCTTCACTGTATGGCTAATGTCCCCTTATAAGTTGAGTACATACCATCCATGTCTTTGTGGCTCTGTGCTACCTAACTCAATGATATTCTCAAATTCCATCAATTTGCATATAAAATTCATGATGTCTTTGTTTTTAATAGCTGATTAGTATTCCATTGTGTAGATGTCCCACACTTTCTTTTTCCATTCTTCAATTAACAGATACCTAGATTGTTTTCAGTTTCTGGCTATTTTGAAGGAAGCCATTATGAACATAGTTGAGCAAGTGTTTCTGTGGTGTAATGGGATATCTTTTGGGCATATGTGCAGGAATGGTACATATGAGTCTAGACGTAGAACTATTGTCAATTTTCTGAGAAATCACTAGATTTATTTCCAAAGTGGTTGTACAAGTTTGTACTCCCACCAGAAATGGAGGAGTATTCCCCTTGCCAGCATGTGCTGTCACTGGATTTTTTGATCTTAGCAACTCTAACTGGGATAAGGTAGAATCTCAGGGTCCTTTTGATTTGCATTTCCCTGATCACTAAGGACTTTCAACATTTCATAAAGTGTTTTGGAGCCATTCAAGATTTGATCTGCTGTGAATTCTCTATTCAGCTTTGTGGCCCCCACTTCTTTTTAAATTAGGTCTGTAGGGTATGTTGTTCTCCAATTCCTTGAGTTCTTTATATATTTTGAGTATTAACCCTCTGTCCAATATAGGATTGTTGAAGATCTTTTCCCAATTTGTAGGCTACTGTTTTTTGCTTTTCTGTTGAGAGTGTCCTTTACTTTACACAAACATTTCAGTTTAATGAGGTCCCATTTATCAATTGTTGATCTTAGAGCCAGAGCCATTGATGTTCCGTTTAGGAAGTTGTCTCCTATCCCATGTTCAAGGCTATTCCCCACTTTCTCTTCTGTTATATTTAGAGAATTTTTGCTTTATCTTGAGTTCTTTGATCCACTTGGACATGGGTTTGTAAAGGGTGATTAATATGGATCGTTTTGCATTTTTCTATACACAGACATCCACTTAATCCATCACTACTTGTTAAAGATGCTTTCCTTTTTTCCACTTTATGGCTTTGCCTTCTTTGACAAAAATCAGCTGTCAGTAGATTTGTATGTTTCTCTCAAGGTCTTCCATTCGATTCCATTGATCAACCTGTCTGTTGCCATAACAGTATCATGTAGTTTTTATTACTATTGTTCAATAGTATAGTTTGATCTTAGGGGTGGTGATACCTACAGAAGTTGCTTTATTGTTCAAGATTCCTTTAGTTATACCTGTTTTGTTTTTTCATGTGTTTGGAAATTATTCCAGTATGATTTTGTTGAAAATATCTTCTGACATTTTGAGCTAAGATTCTTCTTCCTCTGCTATTCCTATTTTTGGGGAGTCTCTCAGATTTCATGTATGCTTTGTGTCAGGATCATTTTAAATTTAGCATTTTCTTTAACCACATACTCAATGCCTGATATTCTCTCTTCCATCTCTTATACTTTGTTCATGAAAATTGCCTCTGTAGTTACTATTTGCATTCCTAAATTTTTTATTTCCAGAATTCTCTTAGTTTCTGTTACTTTATTGGTTGTGCTTCTACTTTATTCATTTTCTTCAACTCTTTCTTTCTTTTTTAAATCTGCTTTCTTTAAGGAATTTATTCATTTCCTCTTTAAGGGTCTCTATCATCTACATTTAGTTTGTTTTAGAGTATTTTTCTAGTGTTTAAACTAGGTCCAAATACTCAGCCTCCTCTGGTAAGATAACTGGGTTTTGGTGGAAACATTTTTTCCTGGCTTTTATTGATTGTGTTCTTTATGCTGATGTGTAGGCATCTGGGTTGGGGGTGATCATAAGTCTAGACACTGCTTTCTGGTGTGGCCTTTGTTGTGTGTGTGTTTGTTCCTATATTTCTTTTTCTTCTCTGGATGTTCAGAGAGTGAGTTGGTTGTGTGTTGCCTGTTTTACTGGGCTTCTTTTGTTTGTGTGTTCATGGGA
Organism: Uromys caudimaculatus; assembly: GCA_028551405.1. Classification (NCBI taxonomy): domain Eukaryota; kingdom Metazoa; phylum Chordata; class Mammalia; order Rodentia; family Muridae; genus Uromys; species Uromys caudimaculatus. The sequence goes on from JAPYYD010005916.1 coordinate 8,003, forward strand.
AGTACTTGGATAGGTTTTGAGGTTAGGGAAAATGGAATTGGGGGGGGAGAGGGATCTGTAGGTTACATGATGGAATGAAAGGGGGAAGAGAGGCTACAGTTGGTATTCTATTCTAGCACTAGGAATAACCTTGAAGAATCAGTTTTTCTTGGGGAACATAGTGATTAGAAAAAGTGCATGGGCAACTCACCATGTCTTCTTGTCAGTATGGCTTATAGTTAAGCATGAGATATCTGTCTATCTTAGCTAGATACTAGGGGACAAGAAGAAAAGTGGCTTCAGGGGAGACGGTTTGAAATTCATAATTTGATTAAGAGGATCAAATAATATTCTACACAATCTGTGTAGATTCCTTAATTATGTAAACTTTTAAAAGACTTAATTCTGTATTTACTATAACAACCTACAAATTCATAAAAGGACAACTTGCATATCACTTAATTAATGATAAACATAAGACCACAGAATTGTACAACATTAAATAATCCTAAACAGTATCACCTGAATACTTGGTGATTAGTGGTTCTTTGAGATTTACAAACATGAAGAGATACAGAATAGTTTTAAGATTAAGATTCTAGAAAGATTAACTTGATTTTCTTAAAGTCATGAGTTAATTTCCACTAATTGAAATAGTTGGTGAAAAATAATGATTCAATAGTTGGATTTTAAAATCATATTGTTATTTGAGAAAGATATTAATAGTAAATAAATGAAAATAAATCTTAACTATTTAATTAGATATCAATTAACTCCACAGTGAGTTGTTGTTCATTGAATGGAAGGAATACAGCTCTTAGCCTCTTAGCTAACTTAGACAGCTCTTAGATAGGATTAAGAACTTGAAACGCCCTTCGGGTCTGCTTCTCCACATAGGCCAGATCAGCTGGTCTACTCTGGGCACCTGTTGTAACCATAGACACAAGTGAGACTCCTGCCCAAATACCTGTGCCAGCTGGAACACTGACAGAGCACAGCTGATGTGGGACCTATTGCCACACTCACCCACCCTTACCTCCACTTAGGCCAGATCAGTTGGCTCACTGCAGAGGTCTTCTGTAACCAAAGGAACAGGCAATCTACAGTAACCATGGACACAGGATGTCTACCATAATCAGAAACACAGGAGGTGTGCTGTAACAAGGGAAACAGTCCTTGTGGTCTTCAACCCAATCTACAACTCAGGTACATCTTGCCCCTCGAACCCAAATCCTGCCTATCTCCAAGGAGTTTATCCCTAACCAGGAGCACAGGTCTGCACTAACCAGGGACACAGGAGACCTATCCTAACCAGGGACACAAGACACCCCCCCAAAAAAAAAAGAGACAACACTGGCTGCCTCCTAGAAGGCAATCACAGAGTTATATCTACCTGAAGGAGGCCAGCTCCAGTCAGAGACACCCAAGCCAGTTAACACCAGAGACAACCAAATGGTGAGAGGAAAGCACAAGAACATAAGCAACAGAAGCCAATGCAAATCAGCCCCATCTGAACCAAATTCTCCCACCAGAGCAAGCCCTGGACAGCCACACACACCTGAAAAACAAAACACTGACTTAAAATCCATCTCAAGAAGATGATAAAGGCCCTTAAAGCAGATATAAATAACTACCTTAAAGATATACAGGGAGGAATGGCAAACAGGTAGAAGCTCTTAAAGAAGAAACAAATAATTCCCTTAAAGAAATACAGGAAAATACAAATGGAGGCAACCATGGAGATGGACAACTTAAGGAAGAGATCAGGGGTGACAGATGCAAGTATCAACAACAGAATACAAGAGATAGAAGAGACAATCTCAGACATAAAAGATATCAATACATCAGTCAAAGAAAAAACCAAGTGCGTAAAGCTCCTAACCCAAAAACATCCAGAATATTCAGGATTCAATGAAAAGATCAAGCCTAACAGTAATAGGAATAGAAGAGGGTGAAGATTCCTAGATCAAAATTCCAGAAAACAACTTCAACAAAGTAGTAGAAGGAAACCTTTACCTAAAGAGAGAGATGGCCATAAATGTACAAGAAGCCTCTAGAACAACAAATAGATTGGACCAGATAAGAAAATCCTGTCTCATAATAATCAGACAGTAAATGCATAAGGCAAAGAGATTGCTAAAAGCTGTAAGTGGAAAAGATCAGAATTACAACAGACTTCTCAACAAAGACTCTAAAAGCCAGAAGATCCTAGACAGATGTCATCAAGACAATAAGGGTACACAAATGCCAGCCCAGCCTTTTAGACCGAGAAAAACTCTCAATCACCATAGATGGATAAGGCAAGATATTCATAACAAAACCAAATTTAAACAATTTTTTTCTACTAATCTAGCCCTACAGAAGATATTGGAAGGAAAATCCTAACACAAGGAGGGTAATTATACCCAAGAAAACACAAGAAATTGAACATCTCATAGCAAAAGCAAATGAAGTGTATCACATACACATAATACCACCTCCAACACAAAAATAACAGGAACTAACAATGACCTGTCTTTAATATTTCTCAACATCAATAGACTCAAAATCCCAATTATAAAAACACAAGCTACTATACAAGATACTTAAACAAGAGCCAATATATTGTTGCATATTACAAACATAACTCAGTGACAAAGAAAATACGTATCTCAGAGTAAAGGCCTAGAAAAAAGGTTTCCAAGCAAATGGTGCCAAGAAACAACCTGGAGAAGTCATTCTAATATCCAATAAAATAGATTTTTACCCAAAAGTTATCAAAAGAAATGGGAAAGGGACACTGTATATTTATCAAATGAAAAATCCATCGAGAGGGAGTCTCTATTCTGAACATCTATGCCCCCAATGAATGGGCACTCACATTTGTAAAAGAAACTTTGGTTCAAAGTTATGAACCAAAAGTACTTAACCAATATCTACAGAACATTTCACTCCAAAACAAGAGAATATACCTTTTTCGCAGCATGTCATGGAACCTTCTCCAAAATTGACTATATAATCGGACAAAAAACAAGCCTCAACAATTATAAAGATTGAAATAATCCCTTGCATTCTATCAGATCACCATGGATGAAGGCTGAACTTCAATAACAACAAAAACAACAGAAAGTCCACATACACATGGAAACTGAACAACTCTCTACTCAATGATAGGTTGGTCAGGGAGGAAATAGAGCAATCAAAGACTTTACAGAATTCATCGAAAACGAGGACACAGCATACCCAAACTTAAGAAACACAATGCAAGCAGTGTTAAGAGGAAATTTCACAGCACTATGTGACTTCATAAAAAAACTGGAGGGATCCCATAATAGCAGCTTAACAACACACCTGAAATCTCTGAAACAGAAAGGAGCAAACACCCCCAGGAAGAGTAGAATGCAGGAAAGAGTCAAATTATTAGAAACAAAAAGAATGATACAAAGAATCAACAAAACCAAAAACTATTTCTTTGAGAAAATCAACAAGATAGATAAACCCTTATCCAAAGTAAATGGCAGGGAAAAAGTATTTAAATTAACAAAAATCAGAAATGAAAAGTGAGACATAACAACAGAAATGGAGGAAAATCAAGAAATCATCACATCTTACTACAAAAGCCTATACTCAATAAAACTGGAAAATCTAAAGCAAATGGAAGATCTTCTAG
>JAPYYD010005917.1:0-11630 GCA_028551405.1 Uromys caudimaculatus
AAGCTGAGAGTGTCTGGGCTGCCTGCAACCTAGGGAAGGCGGGAGTGTCTGGGCTGCCTGCATTCTTCTTTTAACTCTTCAGCAGCCGTTGTCCACCTAACAATCTACTGGGTTGAAGAGAGAAAGGGCTGTTTTTATCGGTGCTGTCTGCAACAAGGAACTATGAAAGGGCCATTTTCCACCATTATGTTAAAAAAAAAAAAAAAAGGGTTTCTAGCATCTATGATTACCATTTTGCTGATAAATTACGAAGTTACAAGATTGCAGCACAGACAGTAATGCGTAAGAACATGAAGTATAATCTTGGTTCTGAAAGATGCTGAACACAGTTTATTGATTTAATCTCAAAATAGATAATTAGTGCTTTGGGGGATTCTGCTGTAAATCCCAAGCCTCTCCAAGGAGCTGTGCTCAGGGTAATAGTGTAACACATTTAGGATCATACAACTTAGTGTCACCTCTATCTTAACACATCTCTGCATGGTGACAACAGGAAGTTACACTGTGGAGGCTCAGCACTCTCCTTGATGTGATTCTACCAGGAAATGAACCATCTCACTTGTCAGGCAAGCCATTTGGGTAGGCTCAATTTCAGTGAATGGAAAGTATGACCCTGCCCTGTGCCCAAGAACAAACGGATGTAAGGGAAAACTGGTGTCATGAAAATTGGTCTCAGCAGTTATGATGTTGCAAAAATGTCTTAACGATTAAGATCACCCTACCTGGGATCCATAACATTACTAGTGTGCCATAAATCAAGGTTGAAACTAATTAAGTGCTTGATCTGTGATTCAAAGGTATAAACTTTAAGTAGTTTCAATGGTACTCACTATTTACAGCCTGTCTATGCAACAGCTGTAAATCTGTTTATCCATCTACAGTCAGAAAGGAATCATGAACTTGTCAAACCTGTGTTATTGTTTAAAGTCTAAAATCCAGATCCATTTCAAGCAATTGTCTCATTATTAGTCTGATTATTTAAAAGCAACTTTTAATGATAGGGTTCTAATAAAGTCATTACAGACGCCACCACCATCTCTGCCTCCATTTCATACTCAAAGATGTACTGAGACCATATTCTGCACCAGTATGGATACCATAGTGGTATCCGTAACAGACCAAATCTAATTATGTGGAGTAGCAGTTAGTAATTTTTATTCCAGAAATCATTGGTGGTGGTTGAATGAGCAACTGAAGAACCTTTAATTAAGAACGGGATATACATACTAGTTTAATTTTAATGTGTACCAAAAATGTAAGTCCTTTGTTAGCCTACATCATGTTTTTATACCTATCACAGCTTTGTCACTTGAGGTATCCATTTAATATATTTTTAAATTTAGCATTATTTCTTGCCGAAAGCTTTTGGACTCATCAATATGACTTACTTTAAAATAGTTGGCAAGCTTCTAAGAACAAGGAATGGATATGCAAAGGCACCAGGTGGGGTGCCTCCTCTGAGAAGAACGGAAACTACAAACAAGCAAGCACTGTCTGAGATTCCTTTATTCTTGCGAAACTTCTAGGAGGCCACTAAATTTCTGCTGTTCTTTCTTAGCTTATAGACCGTCACCATGAGAACGTCCAGTCCTTAAATCACTGTTGGATGTTTACATCAAGAGAAGCATGCCTGGGAAGACAGGACGGGCATAAACCTGCCAGGGATTAGAAAGATCACATTGTCAGAGGTGCCATTTAAAGGCTAGCAACCGCAGGGGTCAGTTAAAAAGAAAATCCTGCACTTGGAAGGTCTGCAGGTGGTCAATCAGCAGGACTCGGTCCATGAGCTATCCTCACTTCCGCTATAGCTTGGGTCCTCCCTGGGGTTTTGCTGGCCAGGTATTATCCCTGTCTGCCCACTGTCCCTCTTGGGTTCGCGGGGCTTCCCAAATCTAGGCAGTGGCAGGCAGTGGGGAGTAAAACCTGCAACCTAGACGCTTCTTCTCCACCGGTCTCCCCCGAGGTACTCTAAAGTCGCGTGCCCTGGGGAGAGGTGCGGGGTGGGGTAGGAAATTCCTCCTCGCTCCACGTCCCCGCCCGCTCGCCCTACCGGTCCCCTTTCCGGCTGGCTGCCTTGCTCGCTCCGATGTCCACCTCATCACCCTCACTTCTGCAGGGCGAGGTGGCCAAGGCGGCTGCGAGCTCGGGGCTCCCGGCAGGACCATGGGGCATGATGGGTTGGGGCGCAGACGCGGCGGCCTAGGGACCGCCGTCTTCCGCTGCGCGCTCGCTCCGGGAGTCCTAGCCGGTCGTGCAGGGGAGGAGCGGAACTCCGGACAGAGTGCGCAGAGCCTGGATGGGCCGGGTCCCCTAAAGCGGACAGCGGCTTGGGAAAGCGAGGACGCTGTGGTCCGCAACTCCTCCGGAAAAATTTGCACGGGATTCGGTTCGTGCGCTCCCGGCCGCTGGAGTCCAAGCACTGCGGGCGTGGCGACCATCCCGCGCCCGGTCCGCTCCTCCTCCTCCTCAGCCCGGGCCGCCGCGCGCCGCCCCTTCGCTGCCGACTAGCTGTGGGCAGCGGCCGGGGCGGGGACCTGTGGCCCTCTTCGCGGCGTCCTCGGGCAGGGACCGACCCCCAGGTGGAAGCGCCCCTGGGAGGCGGGGCCGCCCCCGGCTGCCGTGGGTCCAGACGGGCTCTGGGCTGGCCCGCTCCCGCCCTGACCCGCCGGCCTCTCCCACCCCAGCAGGGACGCGCGGTCTCCGAGCTCGAGCCCACGCCGCGGCCAGCAGTGCGATGGATCGCAGGGTCCCGGATCCCGTACCCCGCAGCGCGTCCCGCACCCCCGCCACGCAGCCCGCGGGCTCCGCAGGGTAAGTGGGGTAGCCGCCCTCCCGGCCGCCGAGGCCTGGCGCTCTTCACCTGCCCGCCGCGAGCTCCCCGCGGGGCCGCCGGGCTTCCGGACCGACCCACACGCGGGCGGGAGACTGCGTTTGGTAATTGATGATTTCTCTAAATATGCATTTACACAAAGTACAGTCACAGATGTTCAAGAGTCAGTTCTTTAAAACAAAAATAGGTGAGGCCAGAGAGCTCTGTGATGAAGAAATACAAAGAGCTTTCTGGTGACAAGCCTAGAATGCCTCCGGTTGTATGCTTGAGAACTTGTAGGCTAAACCAATGAGTTCCTGAGACTATGCATGTAGTTAATTGCTCGATGACTTATGCATTTATGTATTTATTTATTTGGCAGCGACCCCTTTAGCCCAGGCTGGTCTGAAACTGCATTTATAGCTGAGGGTAACCTCCTACTTCTACCTCCCAAATTGAGGTTACAGGCATATGCTGCCACAACCCACAGAGGAGAATATTTTAAAGAACTTCAAGGAAGACATCTGGAAAAGTGCACCGTAAATAAACTGCAATAATACCTAACAGAATTCTTTTCTTTTTTTTAAAAATGAGCTCCTAATGACTTGTCTTCTCCCACTTATCTATACCAAGTGCTCGTTATGTCTGATGAGTATTCAGGATTAGCATTTTCGTTTTCTAAAGAAATAGAGACCTTTAAAAAGGTTTAAATTGTGGGAAAATGAGAGTATTTAGGAGGTGGCAGGGTGCAATCCTAATATGATATAATCGTTGGTTTTGAAGGTAGGCTCCTTACTATAGAACTAATTATATCATGCCTCAATAGCCTAATAGTTGGCAAGGCCTACTTTAGTTCTTATCCGTGGATATTGTTGTTCAAAAGAAGTCCTCTGTTGTCTGTAATTTTCCAAGGTTTATGCTGTTGTAACAGGTTATTTGAAGGACAAATCAATCCAGCTACATATTTTACAACAGGGGAGGAGAGGGAGGGGGAGAAGAAGCTCTCTGCTTGAGTCACTGAGCCAATTATTAAAACCTGAGGTTTGAGGTTCCTGTTCACTGTGTTGATTTGACTCTTTTCTGACTATGGTAAGATGCAATCTACATTTTAACATATCAGTGTTGAATCATTAACTAAGTGTTATAGTTTAGATATGGTTTTTCTCTTGTGGAGATTCCTAGGTTGGAAACTCTGCCTCCCTACCCACATAATGCAATTGGAAGTGTGGTGCCTGTAAGAGGTGTGGCAAAGTCATTAAGGGGGATTAAGGGAAGTGGGTTGGTTATGGGTAGAGAATACTGCTATAAAGTGCGCCTGGCTTTCTTTGCTTGCCTTCTCTTCCATTCCCTTTGGTTTACTTCGCTCCCTGTAAACTGCATGGTACAGCGACACAAGCCCTCACCTGGTGAACATTTAGGGCTGCCTGAGCTCAGACTTTTAGTCTCTACAGCTGGAGCTAAACATGACTCTTTTTTCTTCGTGAAGTACCTAATCACTGGTATTGTAACATAAGGTGTTAGCGCCCTGGAGGGGGAGGGGGAATAACATTATTTTAGGAAGAAAATATTTTGTAGCCTCTTGGCTACTGTTGCTTTGAAACATTCTAAATAATTGTCAGATTGCATATGTAAATAAAATTGTGATGGTTTAAGTTTTTCTTCAGTGTTTTCATATGCTTAATTCACATTTAGCATAGTGTCGTGAGACACCTGGGAGAGATGGCCTCATCTGCATAAACACTGCCTTATGGACTCCCCGCTGAAAAGACCATGGCCCTGAAGTGGTGGGGTCCTCCTCTAGTCATCAGGCCTCCTCCAGGGTTTACCCTGGCTTCTAGTTCACCTCCTCAATCCCTCACCACCTTACTAGCCCTCCTTCTCAGTATTGTGTATAAGCATCCGCTGGCCATTTGTTGCATGTCTAATAGGCTTGGCTTTTGACTTTGAAAAATGTGGCTGAGTTTAGACTTCAAAGCCATGGAGTTCCAACAGCTTTGATTTTTTTACTTTGAGATTAAATGTTTATGTATTTGTTTTCCCCATGAGTTGGTTTGTTTTGAGATGAGTCCTACAAAGTGAAGGCCAACATTGATCTTCCTACCTTACCCTCTTGCAAATGATGCTTTTATGTGTATTAGGATACCAGGTTAGATTAAAGTTTGCATGCTAAACACACACACACACACACACACACACACACACACACACACACACACACTAGATTTTAAAGTAAAATTGCAGAAAGCTATTGATTTGAACTGGGCTCTGGCATTTATTCTACTAGACCAACCTAATACAGAACATAATTGTAGTAACTGAGCCTTGTAGCCAAGTAATGATTTAGCTGTAAAGAACTAACTAGTTATGCATTAACTAGCTCCCTGCTGTTTGACTCAGCTGTGGCTAGTAGGGTTGTTTTCTGTAAGTGGTGTGCAGTCATCTTGGTGGTGAGTGTTTTTATAACCTGCTCTGATTGTAGGAGCTGTCCAGGTCTCAAATCTCTGCTACAGTTAACTATAGTATTTTGAATTCATCTAAATAATTTTCCTCCTGAGTATTCATAGATATCACATAATATATATCCACATATATATATACATATATATATGTATATATACATATACATATATATATGTATATATATATGTGTGTGTGTGTGTGTGTGTGTTATCTAACATCTATCATCTATCTGTGTCCATTATGTAGGTTTTTTCACATAGATGAAAGTTAGCTGGTTTAGTTCTTATTGTGACATATGACAATTGTAATTGCTTACTAGTTTCCTTGGTTGGAAATGCTAGGCAGGTGTGTCTTTGAAGAGAAGAGCATTGTTGAGACACAGTTTGAAGAGCTGAAAGGTTTTAGAGGTGAGGGTAGCAACCAAACATGATTTTACTTTACTGTGGATCTCCAGTGTTAATAGTTAAGAGTTTCTTGTGGTCAGTGATGACCCCAAAATATTACAAAAAACATTCCAGAAAGGAACAGTTTGTGAGTGTCATCATATTTCATTCTTAGTAACATGATATTGTGCCATCTGGATTTCGTCCATCTTAACCATCGCAAGAGATGACTTTGTTTAGTATACAGTGCAGTGCCTACCCATACTTTGTCTCCTAGGCCACAGTCACTTGGTAGTCATCTTGGAAATCACATCAAATCACATCCAAGCACAGTAGCGTTTTAGGGTCAAGAAAGCATTATTTGTTGGGTATCTCATGCTTATAATCCCGGGACTTGGGAACTTGGAGCAGAACAGTTGTCCTGAGTTCCAGCCACTTTTGAATACAGAGTGAGACTGGTTTCAAATAATAATAATAATAATAATAATAATAATAATAATAATAATAATACCATAAAAGAAAACCCTCCTCATTTTATTTAATAATGGTCTCATCATTCCACGATTTGTGATTCTGAAAATTCAGATATGCCAAAAAAAATTAAGTACACCATGATTTAAAAGAGACACAGTCATATAACCTTTGTTACAGTAACATTCTATTTTCTAGTTATGGTTTCTAGCATCTCACTGTTCCTAGTTTATAAATTAAACTATCTGAGGTAGGTGTGTATATAGGGAAACATAATTTGGGTAGGGTTCAGAATTAGCTATGGTTTCAGGCAACCATGGAAGACTCGGAACATGATCCCCACAAAGAAGAGTGTGCTTATTCTCCTAGAGTAAAGTTATCCAAGCTTTGTGTCTTAGTCCTCTGTAGTGTGGCATTAATCACAGATAAAGCAATGTGCTTGCTGATCTCAGCTTGAGACTTCATCTTTGAAATCACATGCTTATGCTAGCAATCTTTACTCACCCAGATAAGCTTCTCTTGACTTTTCGAAATGTAAATGTCAAAGTTGTAGTTGACCTTGCTTTGAAGGATCATACCATCTTGATTCTGAAACAAACCTGGAATAGACAGGGTTTTAACAAACTCACTTTATACTTTCACAGCTTGGAAGCAAATGGAGTTAATGGGAGGAAATTAAGGAAGGATGTAACAACTGCTTCTGCCTCTATTTGGATTCATTATTGGTTCTAAAGTTTGACTATTGAATATTTAGTGCCCCGGCCCGTGGAGTCGTCATAGATCTAAGGAGGGGACTGACAGATAGGGATGAGACAAGAAGCAGAGATACCTGGGAGCAAGACAGAATCCCTCTGATCAAGCTCCAAAGATTAACTTTATTTCCAAGCTTTTATAAGGTACAAGGAGAAGGAAGTATGAGAATCTTAAACAATATAGAAGGACTCTAAAATAATATAATCTGGGCTTTAGACAATGCTATAGGGGTGGGGAGATTCCAAGGAGTACAGGTTTCCAGACACCAGGACCTGTTACCAAGGCAACCATCTATGCTCTGCTGACTACCTAACTGCAGAGGGGTCACCTGACCTGGGAAAGGATCCATCTTCTAGGAGACAGAACCTGGACAGAAGCCCAGTTCTCAGGAACCTGAAACTCAGGCCTACATTTACTTCCAAGCCTAACTTCTACACAAAATGGCTTCTCTCAGGCTAATAAGAAAGCTGCAAATCTGTTGGTTCCTGGCAATTTAGCACATGTTTCAACATGAGAATCACTAAGGTAACTTTACAACCAGCATCTGGGCTTTCTTACACATCGACCTGTTCTGGTTTGATTGGCTTGGTCTGGACCCGGGGCTAGGATTACTGTGCCACCAGGTTTGAAAGTGACTGATTAGTGTCAGCAGCTGAAGTTGGTGTGGAGACACTGCTATTTTTAAGGAAGTAAGCTTGATTTTGAGTTTGTAGTAATGATATTCACACTCTGTATAGTATTTTTTTTTTTATTCTTAAAATAAATTGCCTTTCCTTTTTTTTTTTTTTTTTTTGAGAAAGTATATTAACTCCATCTTTTACTTGCTGAATGAACATGGCTGTGATCACACAACTGCAGGTGATGAGGAATTTTGGAAGCAAGACCCTGTTTCCAAACCTGTGTGGTTCATGGGTAGGCTTAGCATCACACATTGAGTTTACAACTGCGTCATGTAATTACATTTGGTGCTGTGATTTATACTTAATGGCTCAAAGTGGTTTTTATTTCAAGTTGTCTGCAAAGTTGACTATCCCCTCTGTTTTCAAAACAATGCCTATATCATATATTTTTTAAAATGCTACACACTCCAATGATTATAAAGGTGTGTAACACTGAAAAGGAGATTAAATACTTGGGCTGTCTGTTGAAACTCATTGTAAATTATTTGTGGTAAGTTATGTTTTCAAACTCACAGTAAAACTTTTATTCCTAGTAAAGGGCAATCCTCTGTTGTATGAGAAGGTGTTTATATTTGTCTTGATGTGTCTGTGAAATGTATTTACAGCAAAATTGCAAGAGTTAGAGACCTTACCAGGGTTGAGGATTGAGCTCAGTGGTAGAGTGCTTGAGGGCCTTGGGTTTAGTCCTCAGCTGGGGGAAGGGGAGGAAGAGCGAGAGGGGGAGGGAGAGGAAGGGAGGGCTATTGATCAAGCATGAGCGCTTACCAAATGAGAGACATGAAGTTGTTCAGTGGAACAATGCGTATTTTCTCCTTCAAACTCTTAATTTCCTCCGAGCGAGGTAGAGAGAAGCAGAATAACAGTTTTTGTAGGGTGTATTTATATAGCAGTGCCAATCATCTTCTTATTAAGACCTCTTTTAATTCAATTGGTCAAATATATGTTACTTGGTCTTTTTTTTTTTTTTTTTTTTTTGCTTATTGCTTTTAATATTCTTTATTTGTTCTGTCCATTTAGTGTTTTGATTATTATGTGACACAGTGTGCCAAGACTACAAAGGCAGTAAGGTATACATTGCAGCTCCTAATCTTTAATACGTTTTCACATCAGTTATAACATGAAGTGCAGGTTCTGAAGTCTACAAGTGCTGATGTTTATATGGAGAATTTTGAGTATGTCTCTTAGAAAACTCAGCCTTAAAAACAGGGCCATGTTTGTTTAGGAGAAGGAATGGCCAGTGTGTATAAAAGGAAACAATACTCATGATTATAATTCCAGTTAAAGTACTATTTACCACTGGTATTGGACACAAGGAGACTTCAGCCACCGTTTCACAAGTGGAGAAATCTGTTTAGAGCCTACCAATCATCTAAATTTAAATAAAAATATGAATATGATGCAACAGGAGTCTGAAACCCTGTCTCCAAAAACAAACAAAAAAACCCAACCAACCAAACAAACAAAAAAAAAGAAAAGAAAAGAAATTCTTGTGATTTTCTCTAAGGAGACAGTGTTTGAAGTAGCTACACTTATAGTCTCCTTACCAGTAAAGGATACCCATTTCAGAGTATCATGGGCCACTTATGTCTGCTGTATGACAATTTTGCTTTCTGTGTCTTATTCTCCTTCTCTTAATTCTTCTACAGAAAATTCAGTCGATCATAAATTAACAGATTCCAGCACCCTCCACTCTTATCATATTGGGCCAAATATAGTCAGTCAGAAAGTCTGGAATAACTACCAAATTGTCTGAATTAATGATTTGTAACAAATATTATTATAATCATTTTAAATTGTGTACTAGTTACAAACATCACCATGACAATTACACAAACTCTGAAAGAGCCCTAGTCATCAAGTAGTTTACATGCAAATATCTATCCTTCACAAAAGAAATCAAGTGTCTTCTTTAAATAGTAGATAAGCCATGGCTGCATTTTTTATATAAAACCATTTAGTTTAACTAGAGTAATTCACTATTAATCTTTATGAAATACATTTAGAGCATTAATCTTTTGCCATTAGTATAGAAAAAGAAAATGTAGCAGATTAATATTTGCCTTCTAACCAAAAAGAATAATTCTTTGAGGATTTAAGGACATTAGAATACTAAAGCAGGACAGTCCACATCAGACACCTAGCCTTTTGGTTCACCTGTTCATTCAGTTCCCACAACTCTATGAGTTTCAAGAATTCATTTCAGTAAATTACAAGCATGTAAAACTGTTCTGAAATGGTCAATGATTCCTGGATGGAAAATGGATTGCTTTGAATGAGAACTACCCCCACTGCCTAAAAATAATTGACCACATGTTCCCCATTTGTTTGGGCTGTTTGTAGAGTATTAGCTAGGCATCCTTTAAGGAGAAAGTTTTGTACTGAGGAAGGAAATGATATTAACAGATTTGTACTTGTGTGGCTGTCTCTGCTTCCTGCTGCATTTGAAGATGTGAACACTGAGCTTACTGCTCCTAAAGTCATACCTGTTGCTTTCAGCCCTGCTTCCCAGCAGTGATGAACAGTCTAAAATGATACAAATGACCAAATGCTCCCTCTCTTCTTGAAGTTGTTTTCAGTTATGATGTCTTGGTATATCTTCGATAAAGTAATGAATGTACACATTGGTATCATTGAAAGGAAAGTAGCTGACCATTTTTTTTGAAGGAATGTGAGAGAGTTAGGAACTTTTGATTAGTAAAGCAGAAGCATGCTGTAGGAAGATCTTTCCCCCCATTGAATGGTTTTGGCTTCTTTGTCAAAAATCAAACATCTTTAGGTTTTGGTTTATTTCTGGGTCTTCAATTTTATTTCATTAATCAACCTGTCTCTTAATAGACCAATACCATGCAGTTTTTATTACTTTGGCTCTGTAGCAAAGTTTGAGGTCAGGGAGGTTAATACCTCCAGAAGTTTTCTTATTGTACAGTATTGTTTTAATGATCTACTCTGCATGTAATCTGGAAAACTTTTATGCTGAGGAAAAAATGAACTTCTCCTCATCAGCTAACTGAAACAGGTATGGATAACCACAAGCAAACATTGGACTGATCTCCGGAACTCTTACGGTAGAAAGATGAAAGGCCCTGAAGAGGGTAGGAACTCCACATGTAAGACCAACAGAGTCAAATAACCTAGACACCTGGGTGCTATCAGAGTCTGACCCGCCAACCAAAGACCATATACTGTCTGGAATGAGGAACCCTGCACATATATACCAGACATACAAGTCAGTCTCCTTGTTCTCCAAACAACTAGAAAAGTGTCTATCTATGAAGCTGTAGTATAACTGGGCCATCAGATTCCCAAAGGGTTGTCTTGTCTGGCCTCAGTGGAAGATGATTCCTATAATCCTACAGAGAATTGATGTAACATGGAGAGGAGAAGCTTAGAGAGTTATCCACACTTTCAGACAAGAGGTAGAGGGGATTTAAACAGAATATGAGGTGGCACCTGGAGCAGGCTTCAATTAGGATATACAGAAAGCCAGCATAAAGAAAGGAATACAAGACAAGAGAGGGATAGACAGAGAATAAAGAGAGAGAAAGAGAGACGGGGGAGGAGGAAGAGAAGGAGGAGGAGGAGGAAGAGGAAGAGGAAGAGGAAGAGGAAGAAGAAGAAGAAGAAGAAGAAGAAGAAGAAGAAGAAGAAGAAGTAGAAATAGTAGTAGTGGTGGAAGAGGAGGAAAGGAAAAGAAAAAAGAAAAAGAAAAGGAAGAAGAGAATAGCAGGAGCTATATTAAGGTCTAGGCTATTGAGCATAGAACATATATCTCAATAAAGGATTTAAGAATAAAATAATATTTTTTTGTGATTTGTGCAAGGTTTTTGGGTATTTTATGTCACACCCTGAAAATTTATATGAGGTAGAATTTAGGAGTGATGTTTAACATATTTTGCCCAGAAAAATTTAAAGTCATTATACGTTGTGCCTGAACTTTTGGGCTAATATCCACTTATCAGTAAGTACATACCATGTTTGTTCTTTTGTGACTGAGTTACCTCGCTCAGGATGATATTTTCAAGTTCCATCCATTTGCCTGTGAATTTCATGAAGTCATTGTTTTTAATTGCTGAG
>JAPYYD010005918.1:0-11630 GCA_028551405.1 Uromys caudimaculatus
TGAAGGAGCTGAGGGAGTCTGCAGCCCCATGGAGGGAGCAACAGTGTCAACTGGCCCGGAAACCCCCCCCCCCCGTCCTCCTGGAGGCTGGACCACCAACCAAAGAATACACATCGAGGGACCCATGTTTCGGACCACATATGTGTCAGAAGAGGGCCTTGTTGACCATCAGGGGGAAGAGAGGCCCCAGTAGAGGGGAATGTCAAGGTGGGAATATGGGAGTGGGTGGGTGGGTGGGTGGGAGGTAGAATTCCCTCATAGAGGTGAGGAAGGGGGAGGGGATAGGTGGCTTCCAAAGAGGAGACCTAGAAATGGGGAAACATTGGAAATGTAAATAAAGTATCAAAAAAGAAAAAAAAAGAAAAGAAAAGAAAAGTCTGTCTTACACCCCATTACGCCAAGTGTGCTCAAGTGGCTAAGACACCGATACAAACACTTAGATCAGATGAGAATAATCTGTCCTGGTTCTGAGCCTAGTCGGCCGAGGCTACAGAAGGCCATCAGTTTGATGCATGAGGCTTTCACTTCCTCGTGTAGCAAGATATTGTTAGGTGAACAGCTCTTTTTTAACCCTATGATCTAAAAGAATAACTTGGAAATAATATAAAAATATTACATACCAAAATTAACCAACTCCAAAGACTATACACCCTTAATGAATTTATATACAGTTCGAATTTGCAACTGGTGTTAACGCTACAGTGAGCTTTTGTCTCTCTGTGTGGTCTGACACATCTTCAAGGTTTGGAAGAGTTCTCTCTAACGTACTGTATTTAAAAGAGGCAAAGATATTAACCTGTAAGTTGGAAGAACAATCTTGAGCTTCACTTGAAAAGAGGAAGGATAGCAAGGTAAAGATTTTAAAGTGAAATAAAATCTTGGTAATTCTGTGAATGTATAATAATAATATCTTTAGGTTTAGACAATGTCTTAGGGTTTCTATTGCTGTGATGAGATGCCATGACCATGACAAACATTTAATTTAGCTGGTTTACAGTTTCAGAGGTTCAGTCCATTATCATGAAGAGGAGCATGGCAGCATCCAAGCAGACATGGTGCTGGAGAAGGAGCTGAGAGTTCTACATCTTGATTCATGAGCAGCAGAAGGAGACTGTGTGTCAAAGTGGGTGTATCATAAGCATTTGAGACCTTAAAGCCTGCCCCCACAGTGACACACTTCCTCCAACAAGGTCATATCTATTCCAACAAGGCCACACCTCCTAATAGTGCCACTCTCATAGGACCAAGCATTCAAATGCATGAGTCTATAGGGGCCATACCTATTCAAACTACTACAGATAATGACATTCAGATAGATAGATAGATAGATAGATAGATAGATAGATAGATAGATAGATAGATAGATAGATAGATTTTAAAAATCCACTTATAAATGGGTATAGCCATAAAGTACAAGATACCCACAATGCACTCCACAGACCCAAAGAAACTACACGAGAAGGAAGGCCTAAGCGAGGATGTTCGAATCTCACTTAGAAGGGGAATAAAATAGTTGTACAGGGCAGATGGAGGGAGGGAACTGGGTGGAAGAGGGGGTGGGGAGGGGAATGAGGGTGGTCAGAATCAGGTGTGGGGAAAGACAGGAGAACTGGCCAGAGGGCCAGGGGAATGGATGGAAATCTGCAGTTGCTGGAGGAGGGGGGCATCTCTAGAAAGTCCCAGAGACCTAGGATGGAGAAGCTCCCAGGTGTCAACGTGAGTGACATTAGCTGAGATGCCTAACAGTGGGGATATGGAACCTGAAGAGGCCACCTTCCGCCATATGGGAACCTCAGTGGAGGGATAAGGACACACACCCACAAAACTTTCCACCCAAAATTTGTACTGTCTAAAAGAAATAGAGGAACAAAGATGGAGCAGAGACTGAAGAAATGGAGAACCAATAACTGACCCAACTTGAGATCCATCCCATGGGCAAGCACCAATCCCTGACGCTATTAATGACACTCTGTTTATGCTTGCAGACAGGAGTCTAGCACAGTTGTCCTCTGAAGGACTCCACCCAGCAGCTGGCTGAAACAGACACAGAGACCCAGAGCCAAACATTGAACCAAGCTCAAGACTTTTCTGGAAGAGTTAGGGGAAGGATTGAAGGCCCTGAATGGGATAGGAACTCCACAGGAAGACCAACCAAGTCCACCAACCAAAGAGCATAAACAGGCTGAACCAAAGCCCCTGGCACATATGTAGCAGATGTGCAGCTTAGTCTTCATGTGGGTTCCCCAACAACTGGAGTGGGGGCTGTCCCTAGAGGTGTTGCCTGTCTATTTAATCCTTTCTCCTAACTGGGCTGCCTTGTCTGGTCTAACCCAGCAGAGGGTAGGGGGAGATTCAGGGGCCCCCACCCTCTCAGAGGAGAAGGGGGGAGGTATGGGGGAAGACTCCTGAGGAGGGACTAGGAGGTGGGGGCAGTGATCAAAATGCATAAATAAATAAATAAATAAATAAATAAATAAATAAATAAATAAATAAATAAATAGGAAATGTTTAAGACAAAAGAAAACACAAGTTTAATAATGAGAAGCAATTAAAATCACAAGTACTAGTGAGATGATTCTGTTGACCTCAGAAAGGCTAATGACAAAATTTGCCTAGATACTGGCAAAAATCAGTACTGGAACTCAGTTATGGAAACTTTGATAGCTTTGGAACCACTTTGGAAACTGGCTAAAATATCATCTCTTAGTAAAAGCCTTTGCTCTGGGCCTCCAACCAAGGAGCATGCAGGAGCTGGACCTAGGCCCCCTACACATTTGTAGCAAATGTGCAGCTTGGTCTTCATGTGGGTCCCCTAACAAGTGGAGTGGAGGCTGTCTCTGTCTCTGTTCCCTGCCATTGGATCACCTTCCCCTAGACTGTATGGTTGGGCCTCAGTGGGAGAGGCTGTGCCTAGTCCTGCTGGAACTAGATGTCCCAGAGTAGGGTGGTATCCAAGGGGGGCTCATCCTTCTGGGAGGAGGAGGGAAGGAGGTAATGGGGGAGGAATTTGTAAGCATGGGACTGGGAAAGAGAGGAAGAATGGAAGCTGTGATCAGGATATAAAGTAAAGAAAAAATAATTTAAAAACAAACAAACAAATCATTGAAAAATCATTAGGCCTGAAACCTAGAAGTAGAGCATTGCCATGGTAGCCAAGAAACTATATTACTGTATTAGTCATAGAACATTACAACATGTAAGGACATTACAAGTTGAACATAATAGCTTATCTCTCTTTGCTTCTCCTCCAAAAGGCAATGGAATAACTTAGGTCAGCGTCCCCCACCTGTGGGTTGCAACCATTACATGACCATGTCGGTTTCAGAAACCTTTGTGCATGGAGCAGAACATTGTGTTAGGCTAGAGGTTCTCAACCTGTAGGTCTCAACCCTGTTAGGGGTCAAGCAACCCTTTCACAAAGGTTGTCCAAGACCATCAGAAAACACAGCTATTTACATTACTATTCATAACAGTAACAAAATTACAGTTATGAAGTAGCAATGAAAATAATTTTATGGATGAGGGTCACCATGACATGAGCAACTGTATTAAAGGGTCACAGCATTAGAAAGGCTGAAATCCACTGACTTAGGTAGACATTTTTCTTTTAGAATTTTTTCTTAATATCAATCCAAGTTTAATAATGATCTCTTACAGCTCTGAACTTTAGCTATACCGGGCTTCAAATAGTGATTTTGAGTATTAACATTGACTAATTAACATTGTCTAACAGACAAATGAACATGATACATACACAGTTACGTGAACAGAGCACACATAACAATTACATTAACTCACAGTCCACTCAGTCAAAAGAAAGGGGAAGTTTACATGCCATTTTCAAGGGCACAATGGTCAAAATGGGGAGCCTGTTATGCATATTTAGATTAATGTGTTTACAAATTTTAAGAACTATTCAGAAAAGAAAGAGAGAGTATTTTATAAATGGAAGTTTTTAATGTAAGTCAGAAAATCCTATTTTTTCTGTCATAGGATGATTGAAATTGCGGAGCAAATCTCCAACTCCGAGAGAGCCCTGATACAACTTAAGAAATGGCAAAAGGCTTTACGCTCAGTGTTTGTCCAGGGACTTTAAATAGTGTGGGATCACTTCTGCCCCTGGGCTTTATTTTCAAACTGTCCGTAACAATCTTTTCCTTGAATATAGAATTTTATGATTTAGGATTATAATAAAATATAACATGAGGAAGCTGAAGGTTTTATTTATTTTTGCTTTATTTTGTTTTGTTTTGGGACGATTGGGGGCTGTTTTTGTTTTTGTTTGTTTAGAGACAATGGTAGAAAAGAATAAATCAGAGCAAGGAGTGCATAATATTTTCGTTCTGTAGAATTCATCATTATTTTTGGCATAAAAAATTTAAATCTAGAATTTGCTTATCAATATCTATGTCTATCAATATCTTTACGTGTTTGAATGTTTTACCAGCATTTATGTGCATATATATGCCACAGGTATGCTTGGTGTCTGTGGAGGCCAGAAGAGGGCGCCAGATCCCATGGAACTGTAGTTAAGGTTGTGAGACACCATGTGCATCCAAAAGTGTGCTCTCTACAAGGAAAGCCACCACGTTGTCAGCCTCTAAGCCATCTCTCCAGTCCTATAAGTTAAATTTTCTTATTACTT
Source organism: Uromys caudimaculatus (assembly GCA_028551405.1). NCBI lineage: Eukaryota > Metazoa > Chordata > Mammalia > Rodentia > Muridae > Uromys > Uromys caudimaculatus. Next base: position 4,646 of record JAPYYD010005918.1, read on the forward strand.
GCCTGTTTCTATATTTTAGGTAAAGTAGGCTACTTATTTACTGCTTGCAGCTCTATTGCCTAAAACTTCTAAATTAGCAAGGAAAAAAAGTTTAGTCACATTTGGCAACATTTTGTAAGCTAGTAGTAGTATAGTAAGGATACATACCATAGGTTTCCTCTTATAGTCAGAAACATGCTACATCAGACATAGAGGTAACAATGAATGTCAATAAAGGAGACTAAAGACCGCTCAAGATAAATCTGACTTTGGATCTAAAACATTAAGACTGCCCAAAGTCACAGAGTTCGAATTAATCAATCAGCCTCGTAGAATCTTTAGCATGGGTTGTATCATCTACTTTCATGTTGCTGTGATAAAATACTCCCAAAACAGGAAATTTAAAAGACACAGGATTTATTTTGGTTTATTGTCTTAGTTAGGGTTTTACTGCTGTGGACAGAGATCATAACCAAGGCAAGTCTTCTAAGGACATTTAATTGGGGCTGGCTTACAGATTCAGAGATTCAGTCCATTATCATCAAGGTGAGAACATGGCAACATCCAGGCAGGCATGGTGCAGGAGGAGCTGAGAATATACAAACCATCTTAACACCCATCATTTTTAAAAAGGCAGGGATGGTGTCAGGAACATTAAGCTACTGGTCAAACCAAGTCCACGGTTGGAAAACAGGAAGTGATTTTTGTGAACATTTTCATGCAGTCTGGCATTCCATCCCGTGAACTGGTGCTACCTATATTTAAGATGGGTCTTTCTATTATAATTAATCTAGAAAAAAAAATCTCTCAAAGGCATGCTCAGGGATTTGTTTCCACGGTAATTTTTAATCCTATCAAATTGATTATTGAAATTAACCATCACCAGCCCACCCCTTAGCAACCTGACACTCCTAGATAACACTTTAAGGTTGTAAACTAAAACCTTCCATTTCTAATCTCATAGTCATCTAACCATGCACTCTGCCCAAGGCTGACATGGAATCATGGTCCTTAGCTATTCCAACTATGCACAAGAGTTAAACTGTGTCTTTTCTGAAATGTGAGCATCTCTTAATAGTGAACACACACAACATCAAAAAACAAGTTACACATTTCCAACATGACAAAAGCATAAAGGAAAAGCTGATCTCACTGATCAGAGACGCTGGCTTGAACTCACAAATTTTCAAGAATTCATCTTCCCTAGAAATGAGTACTATAATTTTGTGTGTCTCTGTGTCTGTGTCTGTGTCTGTGTGTGTGTGTGTGTGTGTGTGTGTGTGAGAGAGAGAGAGAGAGAGAGAGAGAGAGAGAGACAGAGAGAGAGAGACAGAGAGAGAGACAGAGAGACAGAGAGACAGAGAGACAGAGAGAGAATATTAAAGAATACCATGCAGGAAAGTGATGGAGTAGAAGGAGGTGGGGGTGTTTAGAAAGGTTAGGAGGGTAGGGGGAGAATGACAAAATAATATAATAGTCTAAAAATTTTAAATTTTGAAAATAACATCTTAGGAGACAGAGATGTAGTTCAGGGGCAGACTAGTGACTTAGCTCGAGCCATGGCTTGGAACAAACACCCTGTGCAGTAAAATAAACAAACAAACAATATGATGGAGACCATATCCGACCTTTATAACTCATCTGCTAATGAAGCTGGCTATTTCTTTAGTTGGTAGGTACTGGGATTTCCTCTTTTGTGAATTGTCTCCCTGTCTCTATTTCCCATTTCCATACTGGTTTCTCATTTTCTTATTGATTTGTGAAAACTGCCTTTATGATCCTAGACAACAATACATTTGTTAATTTTCAACCTTAAGCATGACTATTTTGGGTGGTGGAGGGAGGAGGGACCTGGGCGGGAGAGGGAAGGGTGAGGGGGGAAAAGGGGAGGCAGGATCAGGTATTGGAGGTCATGGGAGGGAGGTACACAAGGTCGGGATATCAAATAATAATATGTAGCATTCGGACCTGAGGAACTTCGGGTCGCCACTGAAGGGTCCCTAATGCCAAGGAAGCAAGAGGCTCCTAGGATCCAACAGGGCCAAAATGCACAGCAGAGAGAAGAAAAAACATGAAGAGACTGCATCCAGTAAATAGGCAAGGCCTCCATTGGAGTGATGGGGCTACCAACCCATCTCCACTTGATTTGTTTATATGTTTGTTTGTTTGCTTGCTTGCTTGCTTGCTTGCTAGTTTATTACATATATATGGGAACACCGTCCCTGTCTTCAGAAACACCAGAAGAGGCCATCTGACCCCATTATACATGGTTGCATCTCAAAGTTTTTAATGCATAAATGTTGCTGTCAGAAGGAAAGATAGCAACATAAAATGGAGCAGAGACTGAAGGAAGGGCCATCCTCGGACAGCCTCACCTGCGGATCCATCCTGTCCCCAGACACCAAGCCCAGACCCTGTGGTTATTGCCAAGAGGTACTGGTTGACAGGAACTTGGTGTGTGGGTTTCCTGAAAGGTTCTACCAGCACCTGACAGAGGCAAATGGGATGTTGACAGCCAACCCTCAGACTGAGCTAGGGGATCCCAGTGGGAGAGCTGGCAGGAGAAGGCCTGGAGGAGCAGAGGGAGACTGCAACCCACAGGAAGAAGAATGTCAGCCAACCGGGCCACCCAGTGCTCTCAGGGACTAGACCACCAACCAAGGAATGTGCAGAGAAGGATCCATGGCTCCAGACACACAGAGAGCAGAGGACAGCCTTGTCTGACATCAATTAGAGGAAAGATCCTGGGTCCTGTGGAGGTTGGGTGCCCCAGCATAGGGGGATGCAAGAGCCTAAGGGCAGGTGGGGATGGGTGGGTGAGTGGGTCAGTGGGGGAGAACAGTCATAGAGGCAAAGGGGAGAGGGGAGAGTGAGTATGGGATGGAGGGGTTGTGGAAGGGTAACCCGTTAGGGGGATACCATTTGAGATGTAAACAAATCAAACGATTAATTTTTTAAACATAATTTTTTTTTCCTGCAAACGCATGAGGTTTATTCAGGGAACCAGTGCACTGGGGCCGAGTTCGTGTCCCATGCAGGGGCAGAGGAGTTCGACCCTGAGCAGTAAAAGTCAGGGGTATTTAAAGAAAAAAACAACCACAAAGCAAGGGGTGGGGAACAGAAAGAATTTGCATTATGGGGAAGTACAGAATGTTCTAAGTTAGTCACAAGGCAGTTGGACAAACATTTTTTGGTTAGCTAGTTCCTGGAACATAGTGCCTCTGGCCCTGGGGCCAGGCCAAGGTCAACCGTTTCTTAGGGGAAAGAATGCAGCCAGGTGGTGTTTGGCCAAGCATGCAATTTCAGTCCTATTTCTGTTTCTGGCTCCAAGTGTACTAGGGGTCTAACTTTTCTCATAAAGGGGTCAGGTCTTTCATTCCCCACTTCTTCTAGTGCCTAGTTCTAATCTTAGAACTATATTTCTGTATCGTCGTAGACCTGTTTGTCATGTTCCCCCAAAGCCTGGTATTGCTGTCTTAACATTAGAATCTGTACAGCCCTTACTCATTCCCTAACAAAAGCTATTAATCTATTAACTAAACAGGGTCCAATAGGGAGCAAAAGGAATAAAATCAGCAGGGGTCCTGCTAAGGCAGAAAACAGAGTCGTCTTCCAAGGAACCTTGCTGAACCATCCTTCATACCACCCCTGTCCAGCCTCCGGTTCTCTCTTGCGTCTTTCTAGCCTTCCTCTAAGCTTGCTCATGGAGTCCCTAATGGCCCCTGAGTGATCAACATAAAAGCAACATTCTTCTTTTAAGGCTGCACATAATCCTCCTTCTTTTAGGAATAGCAAATCTAACCCTCTCCTGTTTTGTAGAGCTACTTCTGATGGGGAGGTTAAGGATTCTTCCAGCTACTGACAGACTTTTCTAAAGCTTGAAGGTCCTCGTTCATGATGGCCTGAAGCTCGCTCAATCCTCTCTCTAACTGCAGTGGTCCACTGACCAGGGCTGCGGTCCCTGTTCCTACTCCGGCCAATACCCCTAGCCCAAGCATGACTGCTAGTATCAAAGATATAGGTTCTCTTTTGAATCGGGTGGGTCAGAAATCATATTCATCAATGACCACTTCTTCAGTCAAGAGACTCGAGGAACAAGCTGGACCATAATACAAAAAGCAGTAGACTGGTTGAAAACAGAAGTAGAGACACAAGGGGTTAATCCAGTACTGCATATCCACCATTTGTTATATCCTGGTAGGCAGCTCAAAATATAGGGGCCAAAAGTCAACAATAGGAGAACAATTAAGGTCTTAACAAGGTAAATATGAGAGCTTTCAACTAAGATGTTAAACCAAGACTTGAACCAGCCCTGACTCTGTTTCCTCTCTTTCTCTTCCACTTGGCTAACCCTACCTACTCTCACCTTGGCAACTGAATCTTTAACAACCCCAGAATATACAAAAGCAACACTCTTCAGCAAAGGCAGCACATAGCCCTCCTTGCTGGAGGAAAAGTTAAGTCTAATCTCCTCCAATTCTATAGTATTACTTCTGATAACAAAGTCAGTGATTCCTTAAGATGACTGACGGCTTTTCCTAAAGAGAACATAATTGTACGTTTGTTTGTTTTATTGGTGTCGTGATTTACTTAAGCTTGGCACTGGGTGTGGTACTATCAGGAGGTGTGTCCTTGCAGAAGGAAGCCGATCACTGTGGAGGCGGGGCTTGGAGGAACTGTATATCTAATCAAGCTCTGCCCAGTGTGAGGCACAATGAAGTCCTCCTTCCTACCTTCGAATTGGGAAGCAGAGGCAAGCGGATATCGCTTCTAGGCCAGCCTCCACTACAAGAAGAGCTCCTGTTCTTCTCCTGCTTGCATTCACTTGCCATCACATCTGTTGGAATCTACTTCTACTGGAGAGCAGCTGAACCAATGAGCCTTGGGGCACTGAGCAGCTAACTACTAGATTCTTGGACTTCCCATTCAAAGCTGTGTTCTCCCCTCTGGACCTATGGGCTGGAGGAGGTCCAAACGGAAGCTGGCCCTCAAGAAGAAGATGACAGGCTTCCCGGAGACCCAGTTCACCTGCCCTTTCTGCAACCATGAGAGGTCTTGTGATGTGAAAATGGACCGTGCTCGAAACACTGCAGTCATTTCCTGTTCCGTGTGCCTAGACGAATTCCAGACAACCATCACATGCCTGTCAGACCCAGTGGATGTCTACAATGACTGGATCGATGCCTGTGAGGCAGCCAATGAGTAGCAATGTCAAGGACCTGCTCCTCCACAGCCCCCATCTGGTGACCACTCCAGAGACATTCCAGGGCTCCAGGCTGAGAAGAGGTCAAAACCACAGAGAAATGATAATCGAGATATCAGGGAAGTCATTGTTCCTGCTGAGCCCAATCCTCAAAGGTCCAAGGAAGTCTGGGATGACTGCAGGCTCTTCCACCATTCCAAGGGTATGGACAGAGGGTTTGCAGGTGGAGAAGATGAAATCGACAGTGTTTAGGATCAGGCCTGGAGAGGTGGCAAAGATGTAGCTCAGAGGATCTACAGGCCCAGTAAAAATCTGGACAAAGACATGGACTGCGATGACCTCGGAAGCGGGAGTAAGACCAACAGATTTTTTCCTGAGAAGGCATTTCCTCTTTCAGACTGCAGACAGCCGAGAAGGATCAGTTCAGTTTGAGGAAGATTCTTCTGGTTTGGACAATGTTTTGTCAGAAGAGGTGCTAAAAAAAAAACTCTCTGAAAGCAGTAGTTCCAATGAATGTGAGCATGAAGGGAAGAAGCAGAGGAAAGAGTCCATAGGCCTCTTGCAACTAAAGCTGACATATCAAACAGACATTGCCTGGTCTAGCCTCTTTGAGAGAAGATTCTCCTAACCCATGACAGACTTGAGAGCCCAATTATTGAGGAGGCCTGGTGGTGTGTGGTGTAGTGTAGGGAGTGGGGACATTCTCTTGGAGACAAGTGGGAGGAGGAATGGGAGGAGGAACTGTCAGAGGGGGGACCAGGTGGGGAATAAAAAATGGACTGTAAAAAACAAGGTTAAAAATAATAAAATGAAATAGAAATAAAACATGTCTTTCCTTTCTTACACGCTTCGTTAATGCTCAGATTTTCATTGATATTTTGTTTGCCGCTGTCTGTCTAGACCTTCTTAAAGCCCATTTATCCATAAGCAGGGATCCATTAGATTAACATTGAGGTTCCTGTATCATGTTTGTAATGACTGACACTGCTCACGCTAATGGTATTTTTTGACAATTAACCTAATCCAGAAAACCCTTCCTGGGCATGAGCAGAGATTTGTTACTATGGTTATTCTAAATCTCAATTTGGCAATTAACATAGACCACTGTGTAAAGGTAACATTTTTCTGGATACTTCAGTTCAGGCTGTTTTAAGTAGTTAAGTAGTCCTGGAATAACACAGCTTCATGAAAAGTGAATCCTAAATAGACTTTTTTATGTGCTCAAATAGATAAATAAAATTTTGAAACAACAATCAATAATGCACTCAATTACATACATACAACATTGGCTTTATCAGGGACGGCAAAGGTTTGGGGTCTTGACACCTGATAAATATTGTCCTAAGCATTGTTTATTTGGAACACAACACAAGAATATGGTGCTAACACCAGGAAAGAAAAAAGATCAGAACCAGAGATTTGGAAGATCCACAAAGCAATCTTGACCTCAGATAACTGAAGTTAATGGTGATGACATGGCCATGAGTGTTGGCAAGGAAAAGACAAATTTTAAAGTTTTCTGTTTATTTATTATTTGCTTGTTTATTATTTGGGGAATGGGACTCAGGGGAAGTCAGAGGACAACTCTCAGGAGTTGATTCTATCTTTCCATCCTGTGGGTTCTGTTGTGTTTATAAAAAATATAGAGAAAGATATATGTTATATGGGGTTATGGGGAGGTAGGTGTGGGGGAAGGGTGTGCCTCAGTAGGCCCAAGCCCAGGCATCCCTTCCCCCTGAGGAATCAGCCACACACAAAAGTATAGTATAGAAATAGAGTTTATTTAGGGCATGGGAAGGGGAG
>JAPYYD010005919.1:0-11629 GCA_028551405.1 Uromys caudimaculatus
TTTGTAAGTTGTAAGACACATGAATATATTAACTAGTGTGATAAATTTTCAAATAAACAAAGCTTCTCAGGATATTGTTGCAGGAAGATTACACAGGTTCAGATCCTGGGTGTGTTTGACAGCATGTGATTACTAGCAGCATGCCATAGTTACAAGTGGAGGCTTTATTACAGGTACTGTTAAATAGACACACACTCAAGGGCACAGGCATTAATGTACAGTTTTGTCTGTGTCTAATAAGAGCCATAAATCACAGAAGAACTACATAATATTTTGATATTTCACATTTATTTTATCTTTTTTGATTTTTTCATTTCTGATACAACAGGCAGCTAGGGAGGAGAAGAGATGGAGGAGCTTTCATGGAAAAATCTCCATGGTAACAACAGGCTTTTCCCTTTGTATCATTTTCAAGATGAGCCTCCTGAATGATCCTAAACCTTTTCTCTCCTTTCCTATGTACTCACAGCCATTCAGAGGCAACCACAGCTAAAGGAATCTAAACACATAAAAAAAAAATCCAGTAATATCCTTGGTTGATATCTAGCTCTCAGCTAGTACCAGGTTCTTGCTGGAGTTTCACAACAATCTGCTTCTTGGAGAAGGAGGGGTGTTCAGGGAACCTGCAATGAAAATAAAAAGAAAACGCCATCATGGTCAGGTAACTTGCTATGATTCTCCTGATGCTGTGAATGAAACTGCTCTGCTGGTTTTGTAAGGTATTTTTAATTGCTTCTGGCCATTGCTTCAATTTTATGATATATCATTCAGGACTCAGCCTTGAAGTTCTGATTTATATGAAAGGATTGTGTTTTATGTCAGCCTTCAGTATCTAACAGTGACAGGAGGCATGTAGCTCATTAATATGTTTTGGGAGATTATACCTGTAAAGAATTTTTATATCAGGACAGCAGTTCTCTCTCAACAGCATGAGATTTTCTGGAACGTTCTGTGACATCACATTATCTACTATACTCTGAGGGAACAAAAATCCAAGTACTGCAATTTTCCTATGTTATCATCTTCCTACCATCTAAGGTCTCAGATGTCTCACATTACATTTCAATCCAAATTCTAATATTAGGCTTACATTTTTATTGTTGAGAACAAATAAAGTTCTATGTTCACATTTACATAACTGTGTTCTTCATTAGGTAAGGACATTCAAAGGAAAGAGTTTGAAGATACTACAATGAAAAAGCTTAAAATACAAAAATTTCTTTCCTTTCCTTTTAATTTTGAAACTTAACATACTAAAAATTTCAGATACCACGTGGTTTCCATGAGCCATAATATGTATGTTAGGTTAGTTTTATTGCATTTCTTCATCAAATATATGTGTCACTGAATATTTTTTCAATTGTGTTGATTAGATATCATCCCATAGCTCTTGTATAATTTTATAAAATTGAAGATTGTGTTCTTCTGCATAAACTTGGAACCACAGTTCCATTTAATTTTATCTAAATATTGATATGTGGAAAAATCATTTGATGCTACTAGTTTGGTCTATCATTATATATATTACATGGATTATATTTAATGTTGCTATCTCACTTGAAATTACTAACATTAGTTTAGAACAGATAGTATCCTTTTCAAAGACTTTATGATTTTCAGTAATACTGTCCTGGTAACTCTGTAGTTAAATATACAGTTGTAGATCAGTAATTTGTCTGATTGTTCTGTACGTCAGGTGTATTCATTTTGTTTCTATGTGTCTAACACAAAGCTACTCAGGGAAGGGTTTATCAGATTTTGTGGCTCATTCAAGAGATAAGAAGATGCCTCTGAATAATAAAGCAGGAAGTTTTAATTGAAATTGATGGAAGAGTTGGAGAAGGGAACGAAGGAGCTGAGACAGTTTGCAGTCTCATGGAGGGAGTAAAAGTGTCAACTGGCTAGGCCCCCTAAAACACACGGAGACTGGATGAACAACCAAATAATACATATGGAGGGACTCATGGTGTTGGTCACATATTTGGCAGATGGAGGACTTGTTGGCCATCAGTCAGAGGAGAGGGCCTTGTGCCTGAGTGTGTTACATGCCCCAGTGTAGGGAATCATTAGTGAGGGAAGACAGGAGTGTTTATGTTCTTGGAGGAGCACCCTCTTAGAGTCAGGGTGATGGGGGATAAGATAGGGGGTTTCCAAAGCAGAAAATATTGGAAATATATATTAAGTAAATATCATAAAAAATAAATAAATAAAATGGTTAAAGACAAAGTATTAGTAGAATTTTTGAAAAACTTATTGTGTATTGCCCAGGAGACTGGGAAAGATAAAAATAGCCTATCACTGTTATGGGGGGGAAATACACACATAAAGAAGCAGATAGTTATTGAAGCCATAATGTTTTAAATTCTGAATAGTTGGCATCGTAATGTGTAGTATTTATGGTAGTATTCTGATCAGATTTCATGGAGGAACAATTTTAAATGAATAAAATCTGTTATCAAATTTATTGGTTTCATTTCTGCAGTAGATGAAAATGAAGGCTCTGTTTCCCAGTTTTCTAATAGTTTTGGATAGCTTGGATTTATAAATATAGGACAAGTTAACAATATACCCTCATTGGGAGATAGATCATATATTCTCTATAGGTACCATTGAGAAACTGCTAAGCTCAAATCCTAGTCATTTTGGATTCTTGAATATTTCAAAGATATAAGTGTCAGTCAGTTTTTATGGGCCAACAATGTCATTCAAGTTATGAAGGTTTTACATAGCAATAAAGTTCTTGTTAATTTAAATGCCCATTCTGGTCGAGATAAGAATTGATGTTTCTTTTTATGGGTCACATACATAAATACTTGTCAGAAAACAAGACATAGTCTGCAGTGAGAAATCACCTGGAATTGATTAGTAAAATGTAGTACCAGGTAATCTTCCCTATATATGTGTTTATTCTCATAAGGCAATAGGATATTCCATGTCTATTAAGTCAGGTGTCCATATCTTAATTTACTTCATTTGTTTAATCATTTCTTTGAACTAAAAAAAAATTACAACATATTTTCAATAAGAATTTTCCAGTGACAATTCTATGAAAAATGTGCTTCAGCCTTCATTAAACCACTGTATTCTGACAATATCAGTCGTTAATTTCACACTACCTATGGCTCTGAGATTCTTGACACAATAGCACCTAAAATGGAAGGAAGAGATATAGAAATAGATGAAGGCATTCTCTAGTCCTCTATTTCAAGGCAAACAGCAGCATTCTAGGTCAACCACCTGTGCCACCTGCTAAATAGATTCTGTAGCTTTGCTTGTAATATGTTTTCATTCTGTCATTAAAAGACAAGAAAGGAAAGGAATCCTTTCTCTAGTTTCACATGTTTATTCAATTAAATTTAGGGAAATCTATACTTACTGTGTGTATCCTTTTAAGAGGATTGAATATATAGTATTTGAGCTTGGTTCTGTCATTTAAAATACAAGAAAGTCATCATCCTTGCTGTCTTAAGGTTTCCTTCGTTCCGAGCACATACAGACCTGAAAATAACAAAGTAAAAAAGTTCTGTAAATGTTCCCAAATCAGCTGACTAGGTACCTAATTTGAAGCTTGAAAGATTTCTCTATCTTTTCATTTTATTGATTTTTTTTGTTTTGTTTTCCTTCCAAATGTTTGTGTATGTGTTTAGGAGTGTGAGTGTATGTCCCTAATTCCTCCCCAACAACTCCTCTCTCATTCTAATTCTCTCATACAAAACACACAAATGTGTGTATGTGTGTGTGTGTGTGTGTGTGTGTGTGTGTGTGTGTGTGTGTGTGAGTGTGTGTGTGTGCAGTGCATGTTTCCATTCTATATAGTGATATACCCTATGAGTAATCTTGGAATTTTTTTAACATAAACAAACAAACGCACACACACACACATACACACACACACACACACATGCACATCTATCTATCTATCTATCTATCTATCTATCTATCTTTCTATCTATCTATCTGTCTATCTATTAATCAATCTATCTATTATCTATCTATCAATCCATCCATCTACCCATCTACCTTTCATCTATATGGCTAACCAACTGGTATTAGATTGAATCTTCTCTTTTGGGGTGAATCCCTATTAATACTGATTCTCCTTACCTTTGTAGGGAGTATTTGCCGTACTTCTTTATCTTAGAGTGAGGACATATTTAGTTTTCTCCCTCAGGTTTGATGGTGATGTTATTGTTGGGTATTTGTTTATTCACACCCCTCAATAAATGACAGAACTTGATCATCAATATGTCCCTACAATTTCTCTTCAATTCACATCTAAATTTGTGGTATATTATGAATATGCTATGTTATATATGTTAACGAATGAGTTTCTGAAATGTTGAGCTCATCAGTGTCCCTATGTGAGTGCCACAATTTCTACTGGATAAAGACATTGTGGTTCAATTTTTGGGTCACAAGTTATACAGTGCAATAACTATCCCCTTGCCTGTTTGTTATAAGTTAGCACAATAAACTCAGTTGTTTCCCAGACAGAATATTGGTGAAAGTTCACATACATTGGTTTTGCAAATATGGACTAGAAAGTCAGACAGTCTTTATATCTCTCCTACTTAAAAAATATTGTTTAAATTCATTCCTGTAATTTTTGGAAATTTATATAATAATTTTTCCTATTATATACCATCTTCAATCACTCCCACATTTTATATTGGATCTCTACAAAGAACATGCCATTTTCACTTATTGGTGTTATATACAAATGCACATATATACACAATTTCATTTCTGAGACATAAAAAATGCCATGTGTATATGGTGTCAGTTGTTTGTGAATGAGTGCTTTTAGTATTAACCATTTTGTGTGAGTTAACAAACTAGATTGTTTTTCTTATAAAATTTTCCCCTAATCTCATTCTTCTTTAATTGTATTAAATACTGAATTTGGAGTCCTGAGATGTCCAGATACACATTAATGTATGTATTGTGGTCACACATTTTAAAATTTTTTTAGGTACATATTCATTTGATATTTTATGTGTAGTGATTGTATTTGTTACACAAAAAATGGTTTAAAAACAGCCATTTTCTTTTTTTCTGGATAATATAATTTTTCTGTCCACATTTTCCTATATTGTCTAAGTCTTGCAATACTGGTATATTTTGTGGATTCATCAGTGAGTGTTAAGCCGACCACTATAAATTTTATGCACTTTAACACTTGCTGTAATTTGCCTCTTAATATTGTAAACTTAAATATTCTGCTGAAATTGACAAATAAAATTGTTTTTGAGTAGAAAGACAGTTACATATTTTACTATTTCAGAGAATTAGCTGGTAGACCTTTTCCTTTACATTCTAAAACATTACTTGACACGTGAAGTAATGTAGGTTTACCTTATTATTGATAATTTCTCTCAAATTGTGTGTTTTAATATACATTATGAATCAGACACATTGTAAAAATTAAGATGAGAGCACATTATCACTAATACAAGAAACACAATTTAAAAAAACATGAATAGAAAATACATAATTACACAAAACAGAACATGGAGCAATGGAAGAAAATAAGGGACATACCAGTAAGACGGTTGTGTTGGAAAGGACATTAAACACCAGAACCACAGTACGATGAGACACATTGTAGAAAGGTGTAAAATAATTCTTAATTTTAACATGTGTTATTCTTCTACTAATAATTGAATAACTGTATTCAATCCGTACTATTTGTGAGCACATATTTCTTCCAACTATAATAAATTTATACACATTAAAATTAACAAACCATGTACAATGCAAAATGAAAACTTTAGTATATATTTGAACCTGTTAATATAAACTACTGCTTATCAAGAGAAAGAAAGTTAGGGATAATTGGAAAGTATATTCAGTGCAGGAGTGTACATTGTCAGAAGGTTGGTTCACTTGTGTCATGGAGGTTAGACAGTGTTAGGTGCTTCTTGTCTTCAGCTACACTTGTGCTGCTAACAGGCAAACAACATAACCTCAGTCATATTTCCTAAAGTTTCTGTCAAGTATGCAAATTCATAAGTTGAAACTTGAGGTTAACTTTCCAGTAAATCCTCAGAGTTGGGAAGTAAGAATAATGCAGTCATTGCTGGCATTTGTTGAATGCATGGCAGAGGGAAAATAATAATTTTCAGTGTAGATTAGCATCAGAGGTTATTTATGTTTCTGTAGATCTCTCTGCATCTGAGCACATATCAGCATTACTAAATCAGCTGAGTGTATATTAAAAAGAGAAAAAGTTTACTGGCAATCAAATACTAGTTATGGATATTGTGGGTACCCTTAATATATAATATGTATTTAATACATAATATGACATATGAATATTAAATTTTATTTTACAAACAATGTTTTCTTAATAACATTCTATATGTTTTCAAATAGCAACCAAACTCATATACACAACACGCATCTGTAAATAAAAATGTAACACACATATATACTCACAATGAAATGATTGTAGTATGTCTAGATTTTAGGTATTTCTTTTTGAAAATAGACATCTCTTCATATTTTTTATCGTTAATAAAATTAAACACACATGATATTATGTGGTATTTAGCTTGATGAAACTGCACACAAGGCTGTCTTGTGATATTTCAAGTGCATTTTCTGTATATTATAAGGCACATGAATATATCAACTAGTGTGGTATATTTCCAAACAAACATAGCTTGTCAGGATTTTGGTGCAGGAAGATTACACAGGTTTAGCTCTTTGGTGTGTTTGACAGCATGTGATTACAAGCAGCATTCCCTAGATACAAGTGGAGGTATCGTTAGACTGACACTGGCTCAACGGCACAGGCATTACTGGACAGATTTGTCTGTGTCTAATAAGAGCTAGAAATCACAGAAAAACTACACAATATTTTGACATTTCTCATTTATTTTATTATTTTTTTAAATATCTGATGCAACAAGCAGCTAGGGGAGAGATGAGATAGAGGAGCTTTGATAGAAAAATCTCCATGGTAACAACAGGCTTTTCCTTTTGTATTATTCTCGAGATCACCCTCCTGATTGGTCTGAAACCTTTTCTCTGTTTTCCTATGTGTTCACAGCCAGTCAGAATCAAATACGACTAAAGAAATCTATTCACATAACATTTTATTTCCACTAATAGCCCTGGTTGATATCTAGCTCTCAGCTAGTACCAGGCTCTTGCTGCAGATCCACAGCAATCTGCTTCTTGGAGAAGGAGGAGTGCTCAGGAAACCTGCAATGAAAATAAAAAGAAAACGCCGACATGGTCAGGTAACGTGCTATGATTCTCCCAATGCTGTGAAAGAAACTGCTCCTGTTGGCTCTGTTAGGTATTTTTAATTGTTTCTGGCCATTGCTTCAATATTAAGACATATCATTCAGGACTCGGCCTTGGAATTCTGCTTCTTCTGCTTGGGTTGTGTATTATTTCAGCTTTCAGGTCTGACAGTGACAGGTGACCTGTTGCTCCTTAATATGCTTTGAGCGATCATATCTGTAAAGGATTTTTATATCAGGACAGCAGTTCTCACTTGAGAGCATGAGACCTTCTGGAACACTCTGTGACATCACATTACCTACTATGCCACTATACTCTGAGGGTACAAAAATCCAAATATTGCAATTCTCCTACATTGTCATCTTGCTAACATCTAAGGTCTCAGATTTCTTACATTACATTTCAATCCAAATTCTAATATTAGGTTTACTTCGCTTTTGTTGGGAAGATACACAGTTCTATATTCATAATTACATAACTGCGTACATCATTAAGTAAGGATATTCAAATCAAAGAGTTTGCAGACAGTATAATGAAAACCCTTAACCTACAAGAGTTTCTTTTATTTTCTTTTAAATTAGAAACTTAACATATGAAGGATTTCAGAAACCACCCAGTTTCCATGAGTCATAATACGTATGTAAGGTGTGTTTTATTGTGTTTCTTAATCAAATTTATGTATCACAATATTTTTCAATTGTGTTGATTAAAAATCCTGCTGTAACACTCATATAATTTTATAAAATTCATGTTTGTGTTTTTGTGCATAAACTTGGGGCCTAAGTTCCATTTAACTTTATCTAAATATTGATATGTTGAAGAATCAATTGATGCTAATAAGTTCATCTATCTTTATATATCACACATGGATATACTTAATTTTGGTATCTCACTTGAAATTACAAACATTAGCTTATAACAGATAGTGTCCTTTTCAAAGTCTTTAAGATTTTCATTCATACTGTTCTGACAAATCTGTTGTTAAATATACAGTTGTTGATCAGTAATTTGTGTGATTGTTCTATACATCATGTTTATTCGTTTTGTTCCTATGTGTCTAAAATAAAGCTAAACAGGGAAGGGTTTATCAGATTTGGTGGATCATTGAAGAGAAATGAATGTGCATCTGAATAATCAAGCAGGTAGTTTTAATTGAAATCAGATGGAAGAGATGGAGAAGGGAATGAAGGAGCTGAGGCTTTTGCAGCCCCATGGAAGGTGCAAGTGTCAACTGGCCACACCCCCCAAAGCATGGGGGGACTGGACCATCAACCAAAGAATACACATGCAGGGACCCATGGAGTTGTGACATATTTTTCAGAGGAGGGCCTTGTTGGCCATCAGTTGGAGGAGCAGACCTTGGGCTTGAGGGTGTTAGATGCCTCAGTGTAGGGGAATGCTAGGGAAGAAAGACAGGAGAGGGTAGGTGGGCGGGCAGCACCCTCATAGAGGCAGGTGTTGGAGATGAGATAGGGAGTTTCTAAAGGGCAAAACAATTGAAATATAAATAAAGGAAATATCAAATAAATACATAAATAAAATGGCTAAAGACAAAGTATTAGTAGAATTTATGAGCAGTTTATTTGTGTATTGCTCAAGTGATGTCTAACTAGTTGACCTTGATTTACCAAGATATCCAATGACTGTAATGGGAGAAAATACACACATAAAGAAGTAGATAGTTATTGAAGCCCTAATGTTTTAAAATTTGAATAGCTGGGATAGTACTGTGTTGCCTCATAGTAGTATTATGCTCAGATTTCATGGAGGAATGATTCTAAATAAATAATATCTGTTATTAAATTTATTGGTTACATTTCTGGAGTGGATGAAAAGGAAGTTCTGTTTCTCAGTTTTCTGATATTTTTGGATGAGGGCTATGGATTTATAAGTGTGGGACTTGTTAAAATATACCCTGGTTAGGAGGTAAATCCTATATCCTCAATAGGTACCACTAAGAAACTGCTGAGCTCAAATCCTAGTCACTTGGTGTCTTGAATATTTTAGTTATAAGTGCCAGTCAATGAGGATTTGCCATCAATTTCAGTCAAGGCATGGGGGTTTTAGATAAAATTAAAGTTCTTATTGGATTAAATGTCCATTCTGGTGGAGATAAGAATTGTTGTTTCTTTTTAGGGGTCACATACACAAATACTTGTGGTAAACAAACAAACAAACAAACAAACAAACAAAAAACAAAAAAAACCAAAACATATTCTGCAATGAAAAATCACCTGGTATTGATTGGTTAAATGTAGTACCAGGTAATCTTCCCAATATATGTGTTTATTCTCATTAGGCAATAGGATATTCCATGTCTATTAAATCAGGTGTCCATTTCATCATTTATACCATTGGCTTCACCTTTTCTTTGCACTAAAAACAAATTACAACAGATTTTCTTTTTTTTTTTTCCTCCTTTTTTATTTTTGATACTTTATATACATTTCCAATGTTTCCCCTTTTCTGAGTCTCCTCTTTGTATACCCCCCATCCCCTCCCCAACCCGCCTCTAGGAGGGAATTCCACCTCCCACCCCACCCCACCCCCGTCCACCCATCCCCATTTTCCCACCTTGATGTTCCCCTTTACTGAGGACTCTAACATCGGTTTTACAGTGACAATTCTATGAAAAATTTGCTTCAGCCTTCATTAAATCACTGCAGTGTGATAATCATCAGTTTTTTATTTCACAATACCTGTTACTCTGAGAATCTAGACACAATTCACTTGAAAAGGAAGGAAGAGAAATAAGAATAGATGAAGGCACTCTCCAGTCCTTTATTCCAAACCAAACATAAGCATTCTAGGTAAGCCACCTGTGCCACCTGGAAAACAGATTCTCTAGCTCAGCTTGTAATATATTTCTCATCCTCTAAAAAGAAAAGAAAAGAAAAGGAAAGAAATCCTTTCTCTAGTATCCAAATATTCAGACAATTAAGTACGGAAATCTATACTTACTGTGTGTATCCTTTTAAGAGGATTGAAAATACAGGCCTGGACAAGAATTTGAGCTTGTTTCTGTCATTTAAAGTACAAGAAAATTGTCATTCTTGCTGCCTTAAAGTTTCCTGTGTATCATCTTTCTCAGCACATACAGACCTGAAAATGACAAATAAAAAATGTTCTGTAAATCTTCCCAAATAATCTTACCAGGTACCTAGGGTGAACCTTGAAATATTTCACTTTATTTTTATTTTATTTGTTATTTTTGTGGTTTTTCTTCCAAATGTTTGTGTATGGGTTTAGTGTGTTTGTGTATGTCCCTAATTCACCCCCCCCAAATCTCTCACTTCCTCTCTCTTTCTCTCTCTCTCTCTCTCTCTTTCTCTCTCTCTCTCTCTCTCTGTCCCTCTCTCTCCTTCTCTTCTGTCTCTCAGACACAGATGTGTGTGTGTGTGTGCATGTATGTGCGTGTTTCCAGTCTATGTTGTGATATACCCATATTAGTAATCTTGGAGGTTTTTTTAACATAAACACACACACACACACACACACACACACACACACACACACACACACACACCGATGCAGCTCTTTATATCTATATGGCTAACCAACTGGCCTTGTATGGAATCTTCCCTTTTGGGGTGAATCCCTAATAATACTGATTCTCCTTTCCTTAGAAGGAAGCATTCACCTGTACTTCTTGTTCTTAGAGTGAGGAATTTTTTTAATTTTCTCCTTCTGCTTTGACAAGGTGATGTTATTGTTGGGTTTTTATTGATTCACAACCCCTCAATAAAGGACAGAACTTGATCATCAATAGGTTGCTACAATTTCTATGTAACTCACATCTAAATACGTGGTACATTAGAAATAAGTTGAGTATGTTATCCAAGGAATTTCTGAAATGTTGATCTCATCAATGTCCCCATGTGAGTTCCCACTATTTGTACTGGATAAAAATATTGTGGTTCAGTTTTTGGTTCAAAAAATACACCGTACAATAAATAGCCCCTTGCCTGCTTGTTATAAGTTAGCACGATTAGCTCAGTTGCTTCCCTGAGATAATATTGGTGAAGTTCCACATACATAGGTTTTGCAAATATGAAGTTGTAGGTCACACAGTCTTTATATCTCTGCTACTTAAAAAATATTGTTTAAATTCATTCCTGTAATTTTGGGAATTTAATATAATTTTTCCTATTTTACAACTTCTTCTATCGCTCCCAAATTTTATATTGGATCTCTTGAAGAACATGCCATTTTCACTTATTGATATTATATACAAATGGACATATATGCACAATTTCATTTTTGAGACATAAATTAATATCATGTGTACATGCTGTCAGTTGTTTGAAAATCAGTGCTTTAAGTGATAACCATTTTTTGTTAGTTAACCAACTAGAGTGGTATTACTGATATAAGT
>JAPYYD010005920.1:0-11628 GCA_028551405.1 Uromys caudimaculatus
ATCTCCGGCGAGGGATCTTTGTCCCGGCGCTGATCAGCTGTGGGGCCCTGTCTCTCACTGTATTATTATTCCAAGTGTCAAGCGTTAAGCATGTGCTTAAGTCAGACATCATTGTTCAAAATGAATTCCAGTGATTAGATAGGTGGAATCGGGCATCTGTTAGAGAGGCTCAGGAAACCCTTCTCAGTGGTTCAGAGAAGAGGGATAAGTGACAGTGGGAAAGAAAAGAAACCTCTGCAGTGTCTTGGACGGTCTCATCTCAGACTCATTTCAGGTGGACCTGTCTCTACCTCGCCCAAGGGAGTTCCCAGAAGGTCCATCTGATCACATTGTTTCTCTGATGAAATCCTTCAAAGCCTTCTTGCTCCTGTGGCAAATTCCCCCAAGCTTATCGGAAGTCCTGCAGGACAAAGACCTCCACTGTCCAACTACGAATACATTCGATAGCAAAAGACAGAGCAACCGCTATCTGTGTGCATCCTAGTGTTCTGAGAGGCCACTAATCACCAACAGACTGGAGATGGACAGCTGCAAGTTACCCAAACAGCTAGGAAGGACACGGACCTGTACTGTGACAGGCCAGACCCAGAATGTTTCATCTGAAGTAAGATCTAAAAGGCCATCAGGGGCTAACTATAAACATGTCAGGTGAAGATTATTCCAAGATCTGTGGTAGGGACGCAGTCAGCCAAGGCGCCATGACAGTCTTGGAGGCCACACTGAGGATTCCAGAGTTTTCCTAAGTGGAGCGGGAAGCTGGTGAATGGCCTTATGGGAAGTGAGTGATCTGGTTGAGGCATATCTAGAAGAGTATTGGAGACAAGTGGGAATGGGAGACAGGAAGTGATGATAATGTACTGCAGTCACCTCTGCAGGCCAGTATCTCAGATGAGAGTAGTGGCTAAGAAAAACAAAAGGCATGGCTTAAAATCCTCAGTGATAAAGTCAGCACAGCCCGGTGGCGGGCAAGACGCAGAGAATGCAGGGGTAGACATGCCACAAACCTGAATGGATGGTGTGACTTCCCTGGCACCACACCCTTGGGTTTGTGTCATGTCAGGGTTTAATAAGTCTGAACTCAGTAGAGGGGGGAGCTGAAGGACATCTGGGCAGCAGAGGCTTGATGGCAACTAGACGTCCTCACCCTCCCACCCCCTTCCCCAGGGTGGTAAGAAGAATGCCGTTTTGGAATTAGGCTGGTCAATATTCAGTGCAAGTTAAAAAGATCTTTGCTACAATTAGGAGAAAATGCCTAGATTTGGAGGGATCCAGTAGGTCTTACTCATCTAAATGGCCAGAATCTAACATAATGTTTCACTCATAGTAAGAACCGAAACACTCGGTTACAAATGATAACCACTACAACAAAACACCAACTGACCCAACCAACCAAGCCAACCAGATTCCGTTCTTAGAGAAAAGAGAGTAAGTGGCTCACCAATGGACACGTCATTGCTCATTTCTCTGTGGTACTTAATATACAAACATTCAGAGCCAATGCTAGTTAGATTAATTTCCTTTATAAATTTAGCCTGAATCATAAATAGTGTTTGCCTATGTCTTCAAGTTTCTGTTCCTGTAAAAAAAACATGACCAAAAGCAATATGGGGAAGAAAGGGTTCATTTGGCATATACTTCTATGTCACAGGCCATCCAAAGGAGGTCAGGGCAGGACCCAAAGTCATGGAGCTGATTTTAGCTCCATCCTTGTCGCGTTCTTTAGACCCTGAGACCACCTGCTTAGGAGTAGTGCCACTTGTAAAGCCCCTCTCCCCCAACATCAATCATTAGTCAATAAAATGCCCATGGACTTACAGGAGGAACACTGGCTAAGCTCAATTGTTGTTCCCTCTTCTCAGATAACAGCGAAACCACCACGCACTTGCTGCTTGTGGGTCAGCTTGACTCAAGCTAGAGTCACCAGAGAGGTAGGATCCTCACTGAGGAAATGCCTCCATGAGATCCGCTGTAAGGCATTTTCTCAATTACTGATTGACGAGGAGGGCCCAGCCCATGGTGGGCAGTGCCATCCCTGGGCCAACAGTCCTGGGTTCTATAAGAAAGCAAACTAAGCAAGTCATGAGAAGCAAGCTAGTAAGCAGCACTCCTCCATGGCCCATGTGTCAGCTCCTGTCTCCAGGTTCCAACTTTGTTTAAGTTCCTGTCCTGACTTCCTTCAATGATGAACAGCAATGTGGAAGTGTAAACCAAACAAAACCTTTCTCCCCGACTTGCTTTCTGGTCATGGTGTTTGATCACAGCAATAGAAACCCTAAGACAGACCATAACAGCCTTGTATTTTTGTATACACGACTTCCTACTACTTAAAAAGTGATATTACTGAGGGGAGGAACTCATTTTCACAATAATAATAATAATCTCTAATTATACATTTTTACACTAATGTGATTTTTTTTGGGGGGAGGGTGATTCATGTGCTGAGATTTTCCATCATCTTAGTAAAATAAACAAGTGTGAGCTGACCCCGAGGAATGTCTCCAAGGCTCCACTTTCCTTCCCTCACTCGGTTGTGATGGGCTTGAAGAATGTTTCTGCAGGAGTTTGCTATTCTAACAAATCTCTTAGGCTTTGTAAGAGCATCACTTCCAGCAACAAGCAGAGTCCCACAGAGCAGTTAAGTGCCTGGGAAATACTCGAGCTCACATTTCCTGTGGCCGGCTTCAGTTAGCCATCTGTCTTCATAAAGCGCGGTATTTGACTGTGGTAACTGTGCAGTACAGTATGCTTTCAAGATGGAGGGCTGTCTGGATTTCTTTTGGGTTGCTGTAACACCATCACCTCCACGATTCTGAGATGCCTTTACAATTTGAAATGCTGTAGAAAAAACAGTTGGCAAAAGTGCTGGCGGTGTGGGCAAGTACTGGGGCGATGAGGGACTGTCACTTTCTCACAGGCAGGGTGAGGGAATCTACCCAGGGTAAGTGGGGTTAGTAACTAATCGGTATACATTTATGGTCTGTCGAGTTTAGGTCTGACAGCCGAGAAGACTGAGGTAATTTAGAAAAATATAACAATATGGGACTACTCATGTCCTAAGAGGAAAGACCTGTTTAACTTCCTTGCTGTTGCTTACCAGCACCTATCACAGGTTTGTGTGGACACACAAAGATCTGTTACATGAGATGGATTACAGAGTATGATACGCTTCTCATGGGTCACAAAATGTCAGGCTTCTGCCCCCATCTGAACTGGAAACCTACGTTTTTAAACCCACTTTTAGGAACTCGAAGCTCAGAACAGGGAAGGAACTCACCCCAAATAGCACCGTAGGCTAGACACCCCAGGACTAGACTCCAGAGAGTCTTACTGCAAATCTGTGCCCTTCCTGTGAACTCAGCATTTAGACAACTACTGATTGGCAGCTAAGCTCTTCTCAGTATTGCTCTAGGTGCAAGAATAAAGAACAGAGAATGCACAATTCTTGCCCCTAGAGAGGTGCCAATCATGTGAGGGAAAATAGAAACAGCCAAGTAATGCTAGAACCGAGGGGTTGCAAAGTACCAATTAGGATGTATGCAACAGAAGGCCTGTTAGCTGTCCCACTTAAATAGTTAAAAGACCAGTTATTTTACATGGTATTTGTTACTCCAAATGCTTAGCTTCTAAGCTAGGCCTTCAAAGAGGGTTGAGTTTGCTGACCCCACCAGGGACTTCAGCGACAGTTTCAAGGATAGTACTGTGTCATTCAAGATAACCTTAAGGAAATGTGGACAAGCAGGATTTAAGATCAAATAATATCTGAAGCCAGGTAAGTTTGAGGGATGGGTTTACAAGGCCATTTGTTTGCTGGGGAAGTACTATGCCTTCAAAGACTTGTTTTGTTGCCAAACTGAGATACTCAACTTTCTCCACTATAAATGGACTGTTGTCTTCACATATTATTACAAGCACACATCAGATTCCAGCAGGAATTTAAATGGCACAGTTCAAGACACTTCTGAGATGGTGGCTCCATTGTGGCCCGAGTTTTGCATTGATGAAATGAGACAGAAGCATGCTATGGTCTCTTTGATAATTCCTATTTACTATCATAGTGGAATCTTTCTTTGAAAATGTATATAAAGTTGTTACATTTATGAGTAATTTCTAGGCATGGTATCTTAAAATGTATGAATATTATTCGTTATTCAAAATATCAAGAAAGTAAGGAGCAAAGTTTCTCTTCAATTTTCTTACTTTCTCAAGTCAGTGTTTCCACTCACCCTTGTAGCTCATGGGCATATGGCTAGAAACACCGTGTGCCACTGAAAAGTACATCAGGACTGAATAATGCACACTAGAAAATCCTTCTCCTTTAATGAAATAACTCACTTTTAGGAAGATATAAAGATGCGATAATTGTGAGAGTCAACAACTAAAAAGCCTGGTATATGCAACTTTACTGAGATGTTATTGTGAGCATTTTCATATCAACACAATCATGACTTTATGAGACCAACGCACGGCCCACCGCACCAAGTAGACAATACATCATAATTTTAAGCCCTAGCAGAAAAAGTCTCCATTTCTCTTTCCATGGAGGCTGGCAAAAATAGCAGAAGCTCTCTCAGGATCTAGCTCAGGTATATTTTATGGTGTTTATGATGTATAGACTCTGGGGGCTAGTCAGAACAGAAAGGTCTTGATGGCCAGATGATCTTCACTGTCAATTTGTACACTTCTGGGAATGTGATGAGGGTGTTCCCAGAGACACACACACACACACACACACACACACACACACACACACACACACACACACACACACGAGAGAGAGAGAGAGAGAGAGAGAGAGAGAGACCCTCTAGTGAATGCTAATACACTAACATTCATTTTGATTCTCCCCTAGTGAGTTACACATCCATCCTGCATCCACTGAACAGAGCTGTGAACAATGCAAAGCCAGAGGAATGTGATGTCCTCATGTGTGGTATTTGATAAAGAAAACTGGTACCAGGAACGGAGTTGTTGCTACCATTTTACTTGTCCATTTGATTTAGAAGAACTAGGACTGTTTGTGAGAAGAACTAGAAAACGTGTGGAGGTAAATGCTGGAGGGGCTCTAGAATGCTCTAAGTGGAGCTTGATGGAGAACCAGAAAACCAGAGAGCAGAGAAAACTTCAGACAGCAAATGCCTGGCCATAAGCTCACGGGCTGAGAACTATAATGGAATCGGATTAGCAGCCTTCAGGTTATATTCTGGCAATGAGTTTGTCTGCATCGTGTCTGTGCCTTGAGACTCTGGGAGGCTGAGGTTAAAGGGAGGGCAGCAGTTAATCCACGAGAGGGTGTCTTATGGCTGCTTGGCGTCAAGGCTCAACACTGTCGTAAGGCTACGGTTTACTAGAAGAGTCACAGTGTAGATTGGGAACAAAAGCGGAGTGGATCCATTGGAAATACTTGTGGTCTGTCCAGAAAGGGTATATGTTCAGTGCTGAGACCAAAGAATTGTAGTTTGTTAGAGATTGGCCACTAAAACGAAGCCAAGTACTTTGTACTGGGCATAAGAACAAAGCCTTGAGGATACTTCATGATAAATCAAGACTCCCACCCATTTTATGGTCACATGATAGGGTGCAGGAATGTAAATTCATCTGACAGACTTTCCCTGGAGAAGAGAATATCTAGTGAACAGTTTCCCAAGATCCAGCCACTCAAAAGTCACAGCCCAAGAGACCTGGCTGCTTCTTGAGCTAGAGGCCAACTCTAGTTTGGCAAGCATGTGGAATGTAATATTCTAGAATCCCAGAACCTTCTGGAGAACAGGAAGTGTGCAGCTGCATTGGACTCCCTGGGGGCAGCTCCAGAGAGGGAAACACATGAAACTATGAGTAAGTCTGAAGATGCAGGGAGACCCCAGGAAGTTTCCGAATGTCTCCAGTAAACATGAATGTCTTCCAGGAAGATCTGCAGGCAGTGAGTGGTACAAGTGAGTGGACAGGCCATATAGCCTGAGCTGGTAAGACCACGGGGCAGAGCTGCTACAGCTCTTTGGATCCTACGTCCTTCTACCCTGAATAAGCTACAGACTTCATATTTGTCCTGCTGGGCTTTGGTCTTACTTAGGTTTTATTCATCTCTATTCTGAAATACCTCCTCTTTTAACTAAGAACAATTCCTGGGTAATTGTGTATTGTAAGAACACAATTTTTAAAGTTGTGTTCACAGGGGCTCACACTTTAGGATTGCACCCATCTCAGAGGAGTCTTTGGGCTTAAACTTTTGAACAGTGTTGAGACTGTTAAGAATAAGGGTCGTCTTGGCGTTTGACTAGGTGCATCATGGGTTATGAGAAGCCTGTGAGCCTCTGGAAACCAGAGGTGGAGTGGTGAGGTTTGACACGGAGCACACTGGTCCCCAGAGGCAAAGCTGACTGGTTCATTCAAGCTCTAACTTCACCACTGAATTAACCCGCTGATGGATCCATAATTTGATGGCATGATTGGCAGGTGATTTGTTAAGGGGTGGGGCCTAGTAGGAGGAAGTAGGTCACTGAGGAGGGTGTCACAGAAAGTTAAATCTCATCCTGCATTCTATCTCTACTCAGCCACCATGAGTTGACCGACTTTGCAGTTGGGCACCATTGCATCACCATGATGCTGTGTCTCCCTTCATGGAGACAGTTGACTATGACTAAAACCTCAGATACATGAGCCCAACAAAACTCTTCTTCCTTTTAAGTTTGCATTTCTTAGGTATTTGGCACACAAATAAAAGGCTGGTCAAGGACACTATGGATAAATGTAATCTATAAGAATTCCACAACTCTTTTTTTTTTCTTTTTTAACCATTACATCTCTCCTTCAACTTAGGAGAGAAAAAGTACTTTAGATCCTTGCTAACGATTATGGTGATGTATATATCTGTCACGCAGCTCTTTCTATAAAACTGTTTCTAAACGTTATTTTTACACTCAGAAATGTACTCTTTCTACTGACTTTATTTTTATGACTTATTTTTAAATCAAATTACGTTACTCCTTGCCCATGTTTTAAAATAGCCTTTGGCTAAAAGTAATTTAACTCCAATTATAATAAATTAATGTTTATCTCTTTGCTTATGAAAAAAACCTTAGAACTAAGCAAGATTTCACTTTCTCTCCATTCCCCACCCCTCCCCCTCCCATAGAGCAACAAGCAGAGATCTGGCTAAAGGCTGACCCAGGAAAAGGAAGGAACAGTTCAAAGGTTCTTGACAGGATATTTTTTTTTCATTTAAAAATATTCAGATAAATGGGGGCTGAGTGCATTCAGCTGCAGCATACCCAAGGGATGAGATTTCTGGGAAGCAAATAGCTCATCAGGCTTTCTGTGTGCTCTGAGGTCTAAAGCTGAGCATTCAGAGAGTTGATTTAAATACAGCTTTGGTTTGAACTGAATCAAATGGATGACATCCTCAAATCTCGCTTGCCCATGACTTTATGTCACTTAAATCTTCCTCTCTGTTTTACTTCTAGACATTAAGAGCTCTACTCACTTGTTTTAAAGTGGCAGTTAAATGTCTCCTTCTGAATACTGCCAGTAAATGTTTCATTCCAATTATTAATTAATAAAATTTTAATGCGTCTCTGCTGAGACAGACCCTTGATAAACCCTTGAACCCACAGCCTCATGGGAAGGACGATAGCAAAGCAGTGTTTATGGAGTCGGCTGGGTGTGTGGTCGCACCTTTTCCAACTGTGAATCACAGCAACTACAAATGCAGATCTGAGAAGAAAATCTGTGTCCAACCTGAGAGACACAGAAGTGGAAACTACACAATAGGTTTACAAAACATGGCAAAAAATGTAAAATATCCCAATGATGTTATGATAACATGTTAAAGGAATGTTTTTGATAGTTAAATAAAACACATTACTGAAATGTATTTGTTTCACAAATGACCTCTAGAAACTTTTAAATTGCCAAGTGAATGAGTTATGACTGTGACTTGACTTGCATTTTCTCTGTCACTTTCAGTACTGAGTGTGATGGTTTGTATATGTTTGACCCAGGGAGTGGCACTTTTAGAAGATGTGGTCCTGTTGGAGTAGGTGTGGCCCTGTTGAAGTAGGTGTGTCACTGTGTGTGTGGGCTTAAGACCCTCATCCTAACTGCCTGAAAGTCAATATTCTGCTAGCAGCCTACGGATGAAGATGTAGAACTTTCAGCTCTGCCTGCACCATGCCTGCCTGGATGCTGCCATGCTCCCACCTTGATGATAATGGACTGAACCTCTGAACCTGTAAGCAGCCCCAATTAAATGACTTGCTTTGGTCATGGTGTCTGTTCACAGCAGTAAAGTCCTAACTAAGACACTGAGTGTCTCCTCACATGCTAACTGGCCATTTAAATATCACCTCCTATGGAATCTCTTGCCCTTCAGAAAGCGTTTAGTGGAATCAAAGCTTTGGTCATTGCTTGCCAACATCTTACTGATGCAAATGAAAAAGAACCAAAAATTTTTTAACAAGAATCCGTATTAGAAACCCAAGAGGTTTGCGGCTCAGGTCTGGGAGATTTTAGTTTGACTAAATGAAAGAAGCAAGCAGGAAGAGTACTCCTCTATGGTGTTTGTTTAAAATTGTCAAGGCATCACACGAAAATGTCTTTATGTGAAACAGTACCGCACATACCAAGTAGTGAATATGCATGCTGAAAATGTCTTAGAAGGATCAAGTACATGTTTTAGTATCATTGCCCTTTTAGGGCAACAAGCTTGAAAAAGCAAAGACCTGGAACTGGAGTTCCCATCTTCCTTTGCTTCTCTTGTAGCCACAACATAGAACCCAGTTTAACTTTGAGACAAGTCTGCTCCAAAATGCCTACAACCAGACTTTGACCAGCTTATAGGACTGAGCTTATGGCTGGTAGCTCAGAATCTCTCTGGGATCAAAGTGAGTCATCTTAGATTCCAAAAAGCTGAGTTCAGATCTCAGATTTGCCACTTTCCCGTGTGATTCTCAAATGAAAATCTATTTCACATGGTGACTTTCTGGCCTCTGATTATTCATTTTAAATGCTGTAATATATTTAAATATCAAACACTGCATTTATCAAATGAAATGCTATTTGTGAAGACAGCTCAAGGCATGACTCATAGTAGGTAGGCTTGACTCACAGTAGGTACTGTGATGCTTTCTGACTTGGAACATAATGACTGTCATTGCAAGTCACTGTATCATTCATTGCACACATATTTTCTTTTGATCCTTACAACTCTCAGTCTCTATCATCAAGAGAATCAAAGCAGGGATAAATTAAGTGTTATTCTTCTGCTATCTAAGAAGTGAAATCAAGGAGAACTCCAAGTGCTTTGAAGGTATGACTTGATTCAAAGTCTTAAGCACAAACCTTCAATGTCAGGTTTACTGGCCTCTGGCTTCCTAATCTGGGTTGAGAGGGCTGCTTTCTTCCTGAAGGGAGATATATCATCTCTTCTTACTTTCTTCATTGGCACAAATTTTTTTTTAAAAAGTAATTTCAGGTTTAGAGAAAACTAAAGAACAGTGCAAATAACTCATATGCCTTTCACCCAGATTCCCCAATTTGTTAATATTTTATAAAATTTGCTTTATTATGTCTTTCTCTCTTTCTTTTATAAAATATAAAGCAAGGCAAAGAAATTCTCCAGATTGAAATATCTTTAAAATGTATGGTCCTTCTACAGTTGCAAGCAGAAAGAACCAGTACAAGAATGTATTGAGTCATGTGTGAAGTTAGTGTCACGAACCCTCGGGCACAGCTTTGCTCAGGATGGCTGGCAGTTCCCAACGAGGGATGATTTTGTGCCTTGGGAAACTGTTGGCAATACTGGGAGGCATGCTTGACTGCCATGACAGAGATTAGGTATAACAGAGACCCAACAGAGGATGCTGCCAAGCACCCAGCGATGCATAGCCACACCCTTAAGACTTCATGTTTCATGCTTTCAGAGAGTCAACATTAGACCCCAACTGTTTGCTCGCCCGTGGTACAGATAGCCACCTGTGGCCATGTGGATTAAATGGGATGCCTACTTCTAGTCAAGATGGAATAATGGAGGCCATGTTTACCCTTCTGCTCTTAGAAGAGAACTGAACAAGCAGACAAAATATATGAAATAATACGGCACTCAAAACATTGGCCATAGCCACTAAAAGACCATGACCCAAGAAGGGAAAGAAGAAATGTAAGAGCATTGACTTAGGGCCTGGTAAAGGTTTTCAGCATGCACTCTAGACAGACAGGAGGAGAGAAAGATACAGAGAGACTAACTCAAAAGACCTGCGCAGGGCTTCCCTGAAGTGTTCAGTAGATCTCTCACAAGCATTTCTGTAGAACTTACCTGAGGCTGAGGTAAAAAAAAATCACCTAGAAGTACTAGAGGAAGGGAAAAAAATCACTGGAATTCCTGCATGGACAAAAGTAGAGCCTTTTCTCACCTGACAAAGAAGAAAATCTCACAACTCAGGAGCACTGGAGCTGTACAGAAGAGGGTCCTGTCTCAGTAAAAGGCCAGACAGTCCTAGACCAAATGCAGCTCTGTCCCTGGGATAATACAACTTAAAGAGATACTGGAAAAAGCTTCTAAGAAAACAGTACCCAAAACCTATATCAGGCAATTATGGGATTTAAAGAAAAATCCAGCACCTAATAGGGTAAAATTCATGCTGCCTAATCTACAATCAATTTATGCAAATACTAATTAAAATGCCAGCAGATTTGGTCAATGTAAACGCCACCAGATTTCCTTTTGGGGGTGGTGATGGTGGTAGTGGAAATAGTTGATTCTAAAATCATAAGGAAATATAAAGAACCAAAACTACCATGGCAACTAAGAACAAAGTTAGTTAACACTACTTGATTTGAGGCCATAGTTACTAAAGCTCTGATTATCAATACAGTGTCACATTAATACACAAACAATCAATGGAACAGAATAGTCTACTAATAGACTCACACATAGAATCAATTTGTCAACAGAAAAGTTGCAGAAGCATCTGAATAAATGGTGCTAGAAAAACTGGCTATCCATAAGTCAAAAAAAAAATCACAAACATCAAAAAAAAAATGACTTTAATACTCATACTACTTTAACGCTCATACCCTACTCCACATAAAACACAAAAAACTAATTTGAGGGGCTGCAGAGATGGTTCAGCGGTTAGGAGTGCTTATTGCGCTCACAGAGGACTGGGGTTTGGGTCCCAGCACCCACACTGGGCAGCTCTCATTAGCCTACAACTCCAGCTCTAGAGCATCCTACATCTTCTGGCCTCCACAGGCACCTGAACTCATGTTCACGTAACCGTACAGAGACACAAAACACATACATAAAAATAAAACAAATCTTAAAAAGACCACAACGTACTTAAACATCAAAGATCTATATCCCTAAACCTAAAATTATCAAACTTTTACAAGAAAGTTACCAAGACTTTGGTCTATGAATACTTTTTTTTTTCTTTCTTTCTTTTTTTTTTTTATTTTATTTTTGATACTTTACTTACATTTCCAATGCTTCCCCCTTTTCTGGGTCTCCTCTTTGGAAGCCCCCTATCCCCTCCCCATCCCTACCTCTATGAGGGAATTCCATCTCCCACCCATCCACCCACCCATGCTCCTATTCCCACCTTGACATTCCCCTTTACTGGGGCCTCTAACACC